>UESW01003863.1:2656270-2710338 GCA_900491605.1 Calamus simplicifolius
ATTGGACACTTAAAGAGTTTAATTTTCAAGCGTGTCAAATGATTTTGATACTTATCATAGTTTGTATTTCTAGATTTCCTTACTAGATTGTATCTAGGAAGTTTTGCTTTAATATGACTGTATTTGAACTTTGATGAATTTAAGTTAGTTTAATTTCATTACAATGAGATTGTGTTACATTTTGATGTAATTTGACATACTTTTGAAGTAATGAGAAAAGTTATGTTCATTTCAATTATGAGTACCTTTGAATATCCTTGAATGCTTATGTTTAATTTGATATAATTTTGAATACTCAATTGATAACTTAGATGCTGAATGAATTCAAATGAATTTAATCAAGTTGATGCTCTGATGCATCTCAACCTTTTTGTTGATTACAAAAAAGGGGGAGAGATTTATATGATTTAATCGTATATGCATCATCATAGTTAAGAGGAAGAGATTTGTTTAAATCTTATATGCTTTTAAATTGCCCTAATTAAAAAAGGGGGAGAGAATTAAATAAGAAAAAGAAAATATATGTTTCATATAAGGGGAAGAGATAATTTGAATTTCATAAAGAAAAAAGTTTATTTGCTTAAGTTTTGAATTTAAAAATTTTGAATGAATTATAAAATTGAGGTTCATAGGGGGAGCTACCTCATTGAGGGGGAGCCTTTCCATGAACACAAAGTTGATTTTGGTATCATAAATTTTTCAATTTATAATGCATATACTCAATATTTTTGTCATCATCAAAAAGGGGAGATTGTTGAGAAATTATTGAAACATAATTGCCCCAACTCTATTGATTTTGATGATTTCAAAAGCCATGAGTATTTTAAAGAAAATAACGAGTTTATTAATCAAAACCTTGAGCTTATTCAAAATGAAAGCAATGGACTCTCAATGTTTTTATTCACTGAGTTTTTGAATCAATTGAAAAAGAAGTTTCAAGCTCTATATTTAAGATTACAAAAAGAATTTTTACATGTTATATTTCAATGAATGATTTCTTGAAACATGTCTTGAATCATGCTTAATGTCATATTTAATGTATTCAAGTCACATTATGTTTAAATTTATTGGGACGAGTTTTAAAGTCTATCAGAATATTTTTCTGATTTTTGTATCGCTCCCGAGCCGACTCAAGGGTTTCCTAGTCGACTCCCCAAATGTCTGTTTTCAATGTTGTCCTGAGTCGACACTTGAGTTTTCAAGAGTCGACCCCTGAACCTTCGCGAGCCGACTCATGGACTGTGCGAGCCGACTCGACTCAGACGGCAGAGAGGCTCATTTTTGAGCACTTCTCGAGTCGACTTCTCGCATATCTCGAGTCGACCCCTGAAAGTTAGGTGTTTCTGGATTGGACTATTCGAGCCGACTCCCACAAAGCTCGAGCCGACTCCACGGAATCTGGGCGCGATTTTCACGATGACACATCAGCTCCAACGGTAAGATTTTCAAATAACGGCTATTTTTCTTTGTTTCTGACGGCTATATCTTTGCAGAATCTATAAATAGAGGAGCCTATTTCAAATCAAACAGAGAGATATACAAGAAAAAGAGAGATTACTGCCTTATTCAAAAAGAGGGAAAAACAGAGCTTTATTGGAAAAATCTTTTAGTTCAAAATAGAGTGATTCAAAAGGAGTGAAATCAAAGAGGAAGTTTCATCTGCTCCAGATCATCAATCCACAAGAGTCAAAAGAAAATCCAAAAGCTTTTCAAAGATCAAATCGAAGGATTTTCAACATTCAACAAAAGGAGAAAAAGCTTCATCTCAACTCCAAAGTTTTCAAACGGTCAAGAATCTTGGTGAGGCCTGATTCAATACTTCAAGAGGAGTTAAAGAGGAGAAGGAAGAAAGCCAAAGCCACAACTATCTGCAATTTTATCAGGCTTTCTAACCCTTTTATACTTTATTTGTATATTTGCTCAAGGGGAGCGTTTCGATATTTAAAACTCTGATTTTTTCTTGAGTACTGATTCAAAGTAGATTGAATCAGTGGAGGTTGTTGTACCTCGTTGTAAGCTTGGGATAGATTACGTTTGGGTTAGTTGTGAGCCCGTGAAAAACAACGTGTAGGGTTTTGTGCTGGTGAGCCCGTGTAAAACGGCTGGGTTCGTTGTGATCCCGGAAAAATAATAAGTTTGAGTTGTGAACTTGTAAAACAACTCAGTTGTAATCGAAGAGATTATAGTGTGGACCCAAGTGAATCTTGGGAGTGGACGTAGGTGTTGGTTGCACCGAACCACTATAAAATTATCTTGTGTTTGCCGTGCTATATTTTCTCTCTCTCATCTCTCTTTATTATTTGCTTGTGTATTGATTAAAGTTAGCCTCTCACTTGCACATCTTGCTAACTAATCAACTAAAGTTAAAAAGACTTAAATTTTAAGAACCCAATTCACCCCCCCCCCCCCTCTTGGGTTGCCATCTGGGCCAACAAAGCTCCAGCTCTGATTCTTTACAAAAGATTGTTGTAGAGAAGTTGAGGAAAAAGGGGCTTTGAGCTTCTTCTTTCTTTCTTTGTGAATCATCCGAAAATGATCTTTGAAAGCTTTGGATTTCTTTTGAATCTCTCTCTAGAAGATGGACGTGGATTCGGAGATTTCTCTTTGAAAATATCTCTCTTTTTCTCTTGATTTTTCTAATTTTTTTATCTCTCTTTTTCAAACGATCGGTTACCCCCTTTTTATAGATTTTTTAATCCAAGTTTAGGTGAGAAAAATAGTTGTTACAGAGTACTTGGATTGCTTCTACACACAAAGAAAAATAGCCATTAGAGATTAGATGAAAAAATATTACCGTTGGAGTTTGTTCTGACATTTGAAAATCCGTTCCTGATAGGTTGGAGTCGGCTCCAACTTTGTAGGTATAGGCTCCAACTCGAGTTTCTAAAAATAAAAAATAAAAAAGTTGGTTGGGGAGTCGGCTTTGAAAAAGTGATGTGTCGGCTCGCCGCATTTAGGTGTCGGCTCCCGAAACCGAGGGTGTCGACACCGCCGATGTCCAAAAAATATGCTCTCTGTTCTCAGGTTAGAGTCGGCTCCAGAAATCCCAGGTGTTGGCTCTCGAACTCCAGGTGTAGGCTCCCAAACTCAAGGTATCGGCTCCAAAAACTGACGCAGAAACCACTTCTCTGTATCTCAGGTTAGAGTTGGCTCCAGTGTCGACTACAAACCATGCCAAAAACTTAGAAATATTCTGATACTCTCTGATGTTGGCTCCAGCACTGTAGGTGTCGACTCCAAGATCTGAACTTAAGTAATTTCTGTTTGAAACTTAATTCTAAACTGATTTCGTGTGTCATTTGAATAATTAAACATTCTTAATGCCTGAAACACTTCTCAAATTTATCAAAAAACATAATGAATATACCCATGGCTTTTGTTAATCATCAAAATCAATAATTAGGTCAACACTTCTACTCAGAGACTTCTTCTTAATCAAAAGGTACAGGTTGTCTTCCTTTGATTTCTTGAACAAAAAAATAAAAATAAAAAAAGAAAGAAGGGAAGAAAGAAGCCTTGAGTTGTTGCCCATATCTTTTAGAAGCCTTTCTTCTCTTCCTCCTCTCATTGGGAAAGCTTTTCTTTGCTGTTATAGTGGTGGCTGCTGTTATAGTAGTGGCAGTGGAGAAATTCGGCTCCCTCCCTCTCTCCTCAAGTCGAAAGGTTGACCTATTCAGGAATTTTTGGATCTATGCTTATTTTCAACTAACTCTGCTAAGGCCGATCCCAAGCTTGGATAAAGGAGGAGAGATGCATTAGGTAGCTGACAACCAGCGTAAATTTCGTCAGATCTCCTAAAACATGAATTTATAAAATCAAATTATGTGAAGGACTAGGATGGAATGTTGGTTTAGTCCTGAATAGAGCAGAGTGGAGGAAGCATATTCATGTAGCCGACCCCACAGAGTTGAGAAAATGCTTAGATGAGTTGAGTTGAGTTAAGTATGCTTATGTTCAACTCTCTAACGCATTTCATCACTTGCTACACCCTTCCTCATCTCTGGGTACCTAGGTATCCATCTTAAGTGGATGGTTTTGGTGGTTGAACCAATTATTTGAGGCTTTGAGGTGCTTCAATTTTGAGCTGCTTGGTTTTTTTTTTTTTTTTTTTTGAATTTTACTATACTTGAGTGTTGATTGTTAAATGTTTTAAATAATGATGGCATCCATAGCTGTCATCTCCCTTTGGTCTGGTCTCCCTAGGGGTGCAACTCGAGCTCATGAAACTCGGGTTTCCCTCAACCCTAACCCTAATCCTATTTTAAAATGTCAACCCTAACCCTATTTGTAAAACCTCAACCCTAACCCTATATTTAAAAATCGGGTTCGGGTTGAGTTTCGGGTTGGAATTCAGGTTGATAGAAAAAAAAATATATGACAATCTGAAACAAACAAGCTTAACATTGCACAAATAAGCTAAAGTTTGAAACAAATAAGCTTATATTGTACAAACAAGCTGAAGTTTGAAAGAAACAAGCTTCACATTTCAAATTATATGTCTAAAAATATACATCTTTTACGTAAGACTAAAAAAAAAGTACATTCTTAAACCAAAACATATTCAAAGTAATTCAAATGTTGCATAACATTTCAATAGCCACCATATGCATTGATGAAGTCACCTTTATCCTTCGGAAGCAGAAAATATTGAGACGATATAAAGAGCCAGTTAGAAGACCACATAAGTCTGGTATGAGAGATCGTTTCCAAGTAGCGAGACTGCATTTGACATCCAAAGCTCTCTGATTTTTACTCATCACCCCTTTCCTAGATGTTTTAGTTTTCTGCTCATCACCTCTTCTCAGATGCTTTCATAAAATTTTGGCAAACTTCATATTAGAAGTTACAAATGTCTCAAAGAAGATAATTAAAAAAATAAAGATACTAGTTTGGCCCACCAACATTACATAATAAAATGCAATGGTTAAAGGTATATGCTCATTTTAAAAAGTAATGAAGATTTTGATGGAATGTTCATACCAAAAATCATCACTTCCACAAAACTATTGTCAGCTCTACATACTTTAAACCTAACAAACAAGACTAAATCATCACTTCCACAACACCAGTGGGCCTGCTGCTTGTGGCTTTGCGGGTTCGGGTTTTCTCGGGTTCGGGTTGACTGCAACCCTAACCCGGCCCAAGTTGCAAATCAGTCCGGGTTAAACCTGGATCCTTTGGGTTCGGGTTAAGCAAATTAGAGTTTGAGTACTGCTGCAAATCGGGTTCTGCGGGCTGGGTTCGGGTTGAACTCGGCCCAAGTTGCACCCCTAGGTCTCCCATAGTGAGGTCTCATAGAGTTAAGGTAAGAAGTTCCTCATGAGTTAAAGTGGCCCTTTTTTTTTGTTTTAAGCATCCTATTTGGTCAACCTCAGAATCGAATGGCTAGAAGAAACTAATGTTAAGTGGAAAATATAGATAAATTGAAATAAAAAATCTAGAATTCTCAGTTTAGTTACTTTAGTTCTAGACTTTCAGTATAGTTTATTGCATGTAAACGGGTATTTATTTTGCAACATCATAATTAGTTAATTGATATAAAACTTATGTTTTGCATGAAAGTCTTGATTTGAGGATTATTTATAAATATTTAAGTCTTATTATTTTTCTATGAAATATGTGTATTTTTTTTGGGAAAACTAGCACCACTCTACTCGGGTGAGCGCCTAGCTTTGCATGACCTTGCGCTTCAGGCAATAGGGGGTCTTGGAGCCTTAAGTGTGCCTAGCCCCTTTGATAACACTAGTTGTTATAATATTTATATGAACACAACACAAAGCTTGTTACTTGGTAAATAATAGAAGCCTAAATGATACTTGTGCACCAGTTGTGCACATGGGACCCAGGTAACATCTACATCTTAGCAACGTAGGCAAAGGTTGGCCTACCTAACACCAATTTTGAATTTATATCATGGAATATAAATTGGCTAGAAAGAAAAGACGATAGCTAGATAATCTAACAATCTATGTTACATGGCAATATGTCCAGTACATATGCATGTCTACGTATTGGATTCTCCAAATATCTAAAGTTGACATAGCATCTAGTATTATTGATGCAGCTTTCAATGAGACTACATCATGTGCCTCTGATAAAGCCCTCCTTTATGTAATTATAAACTTATCTTGATGTTTAAAATCCTTCAATGACTTCTATATTTGGGTCTTGAAACATTAGTTTTACTAAAATGAAGTAGAGTTTTAATATGTTCTTTGCAATTTCTTTCTTTAATGTTCACTCTTTAACCCGTTCTCTTTGTTTCTCCTTGAAGCTCAGACATTGTATACGCATGAAACCCAGAAAAAAGTAGTACTTTACACAGGATAATTCATTCAAATCAGAACAAGGCCCAAAATAGTACTTAATCAAATAGTGCACAAGTTGGCACTAGTGTTGGCATAAGCATGTTAGACTTTTAAACCTTGTATCATTGAAAATAGTATGCTAGACCTTCCAGTTATATGCTGGCATGATATTTTACCAATTTAAGATTCAAAATCGACTATTTTTCTAAAGTATAAGCTATCTATTGCATTTGATAGTTAGGAAGGATAGAGAAATATTTTTTTGTTAAGTAAATAAAAGGAAAGAATTAGAAAAAGTATGAAATTTCTAACCTCTCAAGTCAAAATAGAAAATCCCTATTTTGATTGCGCTTGGAAGTGTTCTAGGGCCGGTTAAACCCCAACTAAGCTTGCATGAACAGAAACCAAGTTTGGGCTAAAGAAATCTAGCTTTGGTCTAGGCTAGGCTACAATAATGTCTAAAAGAATTTAGGCCATTTTTGGTCACCTTGTATAGCTCAAGCTCATAAAACCTAAAACAAATTAATATTATTCTATTAAACACCAAAGTAATAACCCCATGTAGTTGGGAAAAGGCTTAGATGAGTTGAGTTGAGTTGAGAAACACAATAATAAAAATGCCCACCTACTTGTTCTCAGCACCTTAAATAGATGAATTTATATTACACGTGCCCTATCTACCCTCTCTTCCTTCCCCTTCTTGGTATGTCAATCTCTGCATCTTCCACTTGAGTTTACAGAACAAGAAGATAGAAATTCTTCGTCAACCCAACCCCTTATTCAATATTGACCATGACCAACTTTTCACACTTTATTTCTCTACATAACCAACTGACCTTTACAACCCTGTGCAACCATAGCGCTGATGGTGGAAGGCTTAATTTTTAGAGCACCACCCAACTACCACTGATTAGGGACAACGAGCCTCTTTCTAAATTTATGAAATCATTATACTTCTTTGGTTGTGTCTCCCATCTCATGGCTGAATGAAAAAAGGACAATATAAAAATTTTAGTAACATGAATACTTTGTATCAACTTTCACCAAACCAGATAATTAAATATTCAATGAGTTCGGGTCAAATACATTTCCAAACATGATGGTACGTTTCGGCTTCAAGTCAAGTTTGTTGAGATGAAACGACTTGTGTCAAGTTGTTTGACATTGGATCGAGTCAACTCATATGGCTTTCCATTTATAAATAGTCAAGTTGAATCAATTGGGTATACCAAGTCAGCTCAAATGTGTTCAATGGGTCATCTAATTTCAACATTTTTTTTCAACCAGGAAACCATGGACAAGCCATCAGTGCCTATGTGCAATCTAGTCTAAATCGAACAATTGGACTAGTTCAGATGGATTTCTTCTTTGGGAAGTTTGCATGTGACTCGATGCATTGTAATTTTATATGCAAATATGCATGCACATTATCAACATAACTCTGTAATTTCTCTCCTTCCCTATTGAAACTGTAAGCTTCTTACAACAAGAACATAGTAAAAAGTTGGCCTTCCATTAATTCCACAGTTGTTCGTGCTAGCTCCCTGATTAATTTTTTTTCCCACCCTCCTTCCTCTATGCCCTACTACAAAATGCATTTTGGGTCATCCATGTCAATGATCCACATAATTGACCACTTTCTATCAGGTGGTGATGGTTGGGTCAAGCTGGGTTTGGATTGGATAGAGATTCAGCACTACAAGAAATTCATTAAATAGCGATGCAATATTCGTCTTAAAATAACAACAGAATTGCGACGCAATTGCGACCCATGAAATATGCGACGCATTTTAGCGACACATTAAATCAGTCGCTAACTAGCGACGAATTTAGCAACTCCAAAAATTTTATTGCTAAATAGTGATGCATTAAAATGCGTCGCTAAACATCGACACATATAAATGTGTCGCTAAATGCGTCATTGTTTAATGCGTCACTAAACAGCGACACATTTTAATTTGCCATTAAATAGCGACATAAAATTGCATCACTAAATAGTGACGCATTTTAATATGTCACTAAACAGCGACGCATTTTACGCATTAAAATGCGTCGCTAAACAGGAACGCATTTTAATGCATCACTGTTTAGCAATGTAAAACTGCGTCATTAAATAGTGACGCATTTTAATGCGTCGCTAAATAGCATGCGTCACTGTTTAGCGATGCAATAATGCGTCGCTATTTAGCAACTCATTAAAATGCATCGCTAAACAGTGACGCATATAAATGCATCGCTATTTAGCGACGCATTAGCGATGCATTAGCGTGTGTCGCTAAATAGGGTTTTAGGGTTTGAGGGTTCAGGGTTTAAGGGTTTAGGGATTCATGGTTTAGGGATTCACGGGTTCAAGGTTTAAGGGTTCAGGGGTTCAGGGTTTAAGGGTTCAGGGGTTCAGGGGTTTAGGTTTTAAGGGTTTCAGGGGTTTAGGGGAGAAGGAAGGAAGTGAAATGCTTGATGATTCTTTCATGAATCTTTCTTCTTGTTACAAAAAAAGTGGAGGAAACTTGGCCACTTGAAGGAATTCTTCATGCTAAATCCAACAATTTGAAGGAACAAATGGTAAGCAGAAGGAAACTCCTACTACAAAGTTAAAGAATAAAGGTTTGCTACTATATGATGCTAGATTCGATGATGCTTCTGAAAGATAAGCTACTGATTTAGCTTCTAATGGATATTTTGCTAAGAATCATTGTAGAAATGAAACTATGAACTGGAACTATGAGGAAGATATGCTTTCTTTAATTCTAGAGGATTTCAATCTCTGCATGGAAGCTATTTGTGTTATATATAGCTAAACAGTCAAGGAATCAGTAATGGAAAAACGATATCCCAACAGGGGATTTAGCACTTTTGATGCATACAAGTATTGTAATTCTATTAAAAGCTTGATACTAACTATATACAACCTTCCTCCATGGAAGTGCATGAAAGATACTGTAATATTTTTGATAGTTTTGGTTCCAGGACCATCAAATCCAAAGGAAAAGATTGATGTCTTCTTGCAACCGTTGGTGGCCGAATTGAAAATATTGTGGGAAATGAGAATCATAGCCTACGAATTGAAAATATTGTGTCTTCTTGCAACCGTTGGTGGCCGAATTGAAAATATTATGGGAAACGGGAATCATAGCCTACGATATTTCTATAAAACAAAATTTTATCATGAGAGTTACTTTGATGGACAATCGGTGACTTCCGGCATATGTAATGTTGTCTGGTTGGAGCACTGCTGGGCGTATGGCGTGCCCTTATTGCATGAATGATTCTAATGCATTCATTGCAGAAGAGTGGTAAGCAGTCATAATTTGATAATCATAGAAAATTCTTGCCTCCAAATCATCCTTATGGGTGGAACTTGATCGCTTTCCAAAAGAACAAAGCAGTCACAAAATTTGCCGAACCGGTTAGGTCTGGCACAAATATATTTGATACTATAGATCATTTGGGGTTGAGGTATGCTTGGAAAGCAGATGCAGATAGAATAAATGGCCGTATATGTAAAGAACATAACTGGAAGAAGTGGAGTATTTTTTGGGATCTTCCGTATTGGAGCACAAGTCTCATCCGGCACAATTTGGATGTTATGCATATTGAGAAAATTCTTTGATAACATATTTAACACGGTGCTAAACATCCCGAGAAAAATTAAAGACACTGCAAAGTCGAGAGAAGAACTTAATCAATATTGCAGAAGAGCTGATTTGAGGAGGAATGCTGACGGGACCTATCCTAAAGTCTGTTACACTCTTGATAGGAATTCATGAGAAGTTTTATGTAACTGGGTTAGAGGGTTAAAATTCTCAGATTGTTATGCTTCAAATATCAGTAGGTGTGTGGACATGCATAAGCTCAAGTTGTTTGGAAGGAAGAGTCATGACTACAATGTTATCATACAACGGTTATTACCTATAGCTTTTCGTGAGTTGTTTCTGCACCATGTGTGGAAGGCATTGATGGAGCTCAGCTTGTTCTTCAAGGAGTTATCTACCACAGTCATTTCTTCTGCATCCTAATTTATGAAACCCCCCAGCCCTAACCCGCCACCTTCCTCCCTGCTTCCTCCCCCCACCCAACGGTGCCTCTCCCTCCCTCTTTCTCCCTCTTCCCCACCTCCAGCGGCACTTTGTCGGTCCTCCGGCACCCCGACCTTGTCGCCGGCAACTCCGAGTTTTAGGTAAACCCCCCTTCCCCCCCTCCCCCTCCCCTCTCGTTGGCCATGGCTGTGGCCGCGGCCGCCCTCGCCGACCACGGCCGCGGCCGGCCATGGCCTGGCCACAGCCAGGCCAAAAAAAAAGGTTTAAACCCCCGAGCCCCTCGACCCTCCCCCCATCGCTGGCCACGGCCAGGCCAAAAAAAAAAAGTTTACAACTATCCCCTTGTTGGCCCAGATGGCAACCCAAGAGGGGGGGGGAGGGGGTGAATTGGGTTCTTAAGAATTTAACCTTTTGAAGCTATGTGCTTTGAATTAAAAAGATTAAGTGCAAGATAAATGCTAAGCACAAATAAAGAGATAGAGTGAGAGAGTCAAAACACGACAAACACAAAGATTTTATAGTGGTTCGGTGTATCTAACACCTACGTCCACTCCCAAGTATCACTTGGGTCCACACTATAATCTACTTGATTACAGTCGAGTTGTTTTACAAGCACACAACTCAAAACTTATTGTTTCCCTCCAGGATTACAACGAACCCAGCTAGTTTTCTGGGCTCACCAGCACAACCCAACCACAAGCTATCCTAAGCTTGTACCGATGTATACTACCTTTACTAATTCAATCCCCTGATTGAATCAGCAAACACAAATGGAAAATAGAGTTTAGAGTACAAAACAGCTCCTTTAAATGAGCAAATATGTAAATAAATAAGCAAGGTAAGAGAAGCCTTATTGAAGCTCTTTGAATGTATTCTTTTCTTCTTTTCCTCTTCTCCTTTGAAAGATTGAATCAGAGCCTCAACTCAGATTCTTCACTGAAATTTGCAGTTGAGAAGTTAAAGATTTGGGGCTTTTGCTTTCTCTCTTCAAATGTTGGAAATCTCCTTGATTTGAACTTGAAAAGCTTGTGGATTTCTCTTTGAGCTTTCTGAGGATGATGGATTTGAGCTCTAAGTCTTTCCTCTTGATTTCTCTCTCTTTTTCATATAGTATTTTTCTTGATTTTTCTTCTTTTCTTTTGTATGTGCTCTCTCTCTTCAAACGAAAATTTTTCCCTTTATATAGATCTCTTAATCTAGGTTTAGGTGAGAAATATAGCCATTGTGAGATGTATGGATTCTTCTACACACAAAGAAAATAGCCGTTAGAGGTTAGGTGAAAAGAAATCTTACTGTTGAAGTCCGTTCTGACAGATAAAAAATCCATTCCTGACAGGTTGGAGTCGGCTCCAACTTTTCAGGTGTCGGCTCCAAGTCGGTGTTCAAAAATAGTAAAGAAAAGGTTGTTGGGGAGTCGGCTCCGAGAAAGGTAAGTGTCGGCTCGTCGCTTTTGGGAGTTGGCTTTGGAAACTGTAAGTGTCGGCTCCAGAAAAGTCCAAAAAACATGCTCTCTGTTCTCAAGTTAGAGTCGGCTCTAGAAACTCAGGTGTTGGCTCCCGAAATCTTAGGTGTCGGCTCCCGAATTCTAGGTGTCGGCTCCAGAAACTGAAACAGAATGCACTTCTCTGTATCTCAGGTTGGAGTCGGCTCCGAAACCCTGGGTGTCGACTCCAGACCGTGCCAAAGTACCAGAAACCTTCTGATACGCCTTGGGGTCGGCTTCTGACTATTTGGGTGTCGACTCCAAGCTCTGAACTTTGAAAAGTTCTTTTAAAACATTGATTCAAAACTTGTTTCTTTATTCTTTTTGATTGATCAAACATTTTTAATCCCTGAAACACTTGTTAAATCTATTAGAAACAAAATGAATATACTCATGTCTTTTATTAATCATCAAAATCAATAATTGAGTCAACAATCTCCCCCTTTTTGATGATTATAAAAACATTGAGTATATGCATGATTAAACAATAAGATTTTTAAATCAAATTTCTCAAATATTTATTCCTCACAGGTAAGCTCTCCCTGAATGAGGTAGCTCCCCCTATGATACTCAATTTAGCATCTATTCTTCCCTTTTAACAGTAAACTTTTAATGTTTGATACCAATTAAACCGTTATATCAATTTTAACATCTATTCATCCTTTCAATGCATATATGACAATTACTTCTCCCTCTATGCAATTAATTAGATGCCAATTAAACTGTTATTTGTTCCAATGCATCTACACATATGCAATTAAATGCTTTTCCCTTTTATAATTTTCAATGCATATACGGCTATCAATTACTTCTCCCCCTTTTTTGTAATCAACAAAAAGGTTAAGAAGTTTTAAGTGAAATGACAAAATTGATAGATGCTTCAAAGATCAAATGGCATTCATTAAGTATCAAATAAGTTCATTATATCATAATGTCAAACATTACATCATATTGCAAAAAGAAACTTCATTACATCAAAATTTCAAACTAAACTCCATTACATCAGAACTTTAATGAAAAGTAAATCAACATCAAACTAAACATCATCAAAGAACTTCATTACAATATAATCAGAGATTAGTTTTAAGAAGTCTTTGCAAATATTCTAATATTTTTCCCATTCCTTCACTTTAGTTCTTACAAATTCTTTTAGTCTTCTATCAACAAATCCACATGCGGTCATAATTTTGTCCTGAAGCTCAGCATTGCATTTGAAGTAGGTCTCTGAATCTCCACCAATATCTTTAAGCTCTTCAAAAATATTCTTGAGATCATTCTTCAAAGCTTCTGCTGAGGCTCAAGTGTAGATTCAATTTTACTAATTCTTTCATCCAAAGAATAAAGGATCTCTTAGGTTCATGAATTGGCTATCTAGCTTAGATTTATTTCTTCCTTGTGAGTAGCAAAAATACTTCTAAGCTGTTCTAACTGAATATCAAAAAACCAATAGATGACTGACCAAAAGTGGAAGGAACAGGTGGAGCTAGAGGTACATTCTGACTGGGCTCTAGTGAGCTATGTCTCACAGATGGTCCTACCTCAGAAGGGCCAGGCACATTAGTCTAGCAACCCTGTCTCCAGTATGACCTTTTCTCTCCCATTTACCATTCACTTTCTTAAATCCCATCCTGTGCACAGTAGCTAAGCTGTAGTAGTCAGTGTACCTTAAGTTTTTCGATGGCTCATTCTCAGAAATAACTACTCCTTAACTTCTAAATGCCATGGTTAGGATCATTCCATAAGGCAATGAAGATCTCCTTTTGCCCTCGGCCTCAGCCATATACCATATCATCATTACAGTAAGATTTATTGGCTGACCCATCAAGATACTATCCATAACTACAATGTCTCGCTCTGAGACATACTCAAAATGGCCAGTCTTGGGAAATAGAATCCTACTACAAATGTTATGCAACAGCCTAAGCTCAAGTGGCAATTGGTTTGCCCTAATCTCTTCAAATTCAGTTACATCCCTTCCTAACATTGTTGACAAAGCATTTGATCTCTCACTGTGAATGTTTGCAACAAATCCAGTGACAGGAATACTTAACAGATTTCCTAAAATTTGAAATGTGAGATGAATTCTCTTTCCTTTTACTGAACTAACAATTCCACCATCTCCTCTAGATAAATTTAGGTAAAATTCTTTAACAAGAGTTGGATAAGTAGGAACATCCAAAGAACAAACCTTATCCCAACCGAGTTCTTTAATCTGTATACCGATCCCAAAACCTTTGGCTTCAAAGAAATTGAAATCTACTTTCCTACCCATGGTTATGACTCGCCCAGCAAGGGTATCTACCTGTGGAGAGGAGGGGCTTGGATTATCTGAGGTAGTTGAAGAGGAATCATCGCTTGGAGTAGGTTCACAGACGGGACGCCGAGCCATACGCTTCCTTGTAGCTACGTGAGCATCAAAGACCGATCCCCTATGCTTAGGTGCCATAGGAATCTTAGGGAATGGTTGATTTGAGGAGTATTTGGCTTTGGAAAGTTTGGAGAGGGTTTGGAGAAGATTTGGAGAGAGTTTGGAGAAGATAAAAATTATGATGGTGTCGACTCTACCCTAATATAGTCAATTTGGGTCTATCAGGTGTCAACTCCCGCAAAGTCGGGTGTCGAGTCCAAGTCGCTAACATAGTTAGCGCCCGAACTGGAGTTAGCTCTGCTTAAGTGGGTGTCGGCTCCAAGGTCAGAAACCGAGAGCGACAGAGGTGTCGACTCCTCAAATTAAGGTGTCGACTCCACTGACAGTTTCAGAAAAAAAAATAGGAGAGTTTCAAACATCTGAAACTTGTCAAAATAAAGTCAATAAGTTTTAAAAAATTTTGAAATGTGGACAATCAAATTGCTCAAATGACTAGATAAATTGTCCTTAAAATCATGAAAGGAATCTCAAGAAATTGATAGAAATTCAGATAGTCATTCCTTAGGGGTTTCAAAGTCATTCCAAAGGATCACAAATCCCTAATTCACCTCTAAGATAACAAAATCTCTCTTCACTCAAAGGTTTTGTAAATATGTCAGCTAGTTGTTCTTCAGTACTAACATAATCAAGGCAAATTTCATTGTTAGCTATATGTTCTCTTATAAAATGATATCTAATTTCAATGTGTTTAGTTCTTGAATGTTGGATTGGATTCTTAGTTAAATTGATTGCGCTTGTATTATCACATCTAATAGGAGTTTTATCAAGTGTTATGCCATAATCTTCAAGTTGTCGCTTAATCCAAAGGATTTGAGCACATTAACTTTCAGCTAACATATTCTGCTTCATCAGTAGATAATGCAACCAAATTTACTTTTTGCTAAACCATGAGATTAAGTTACTTCCTAAGAATTGACATGCACCACTTGTACTTTTTCTATCTAGTTTACATCCAGCATAATCAGAGTCAGAATATCCAATTAAGTTCAGTGTTGAGTCTCTAGAATACCATAATCCTACATTTTTAGTTCCACTTAGATATCTTAAAATTCTTTTCACAGCAATTAAGTGAGATTCTTTAGGTTCTGATTGAAATCTAGCACATAGACAAACAGCAAACATGATATCTAGGCTACTTGCTGTTAAGTAAAGTAGAGATCCGATCATACCTCTATAGTATTTTGATCTACCTTCTTACCATCTTCATCTTTGTCTAATTTGCATGAAGGACTCATAGGTGTTCCAAGGGGTTTGATTGATTCCATTCCAAACTTCTTGAGAAGTTCCTTTGTGTACTTTGTTTGGTTGATAAAAATCCCCTCGTTACTTTGCTTGATTTGAAGTCCTAGGAAGAAGTTGAGTTCTCCCATCATGCTCATTTCGAATTCACCCTGCATTAACTTAGCAAATTCTTGACACAAGAGATTGTTAGTAGCACCGAATACAATATCATCTACATATATTTGTACTACTAATAAGTCTTTATCTTTCCTTTTCAAAAATAAGGTTTTGTCTACATTTTCTCTAGTAAAATCATTTTCAATCAGAAATTTGCTTAACCTATCATACCAAGCTCTAGGTGCTTGTTTTAAACCATATAGTGTTTTATGCAATTTAAAAACATGATTTGGAAATTCATGATCTTCAAAACCAGGTGGTTGTTCCACAAATACTTTCTCATTTATAAAACCATTTAAAATGCACTTTTAACATCCATTTGAAATAAATTTATGTTCATATGACATGCAAATGCAAGTAGCAATCTAATTGCTTCTAATCTAGCTACATGTGCAAAAGTTTCATCAAAATCAATTCCTTCTTGTTGATTATATCCTTTTGCAACTAATCTAGCTTTATTTCTAATTACTATGCCATTTTCATCCAATTTATTTCTAAATACCCATTTAGATCCTATAACTAAATGACCTTTAGGTCTATCAACTAAAGACCATACATTATTCCTAGTAAATTGATTTAATTCTTCTTGCATAGCTAGCATCCAATTACTATCTTTTTAGCTTCTTCAACAGTTTTAGGTTCAATTTGAGATACAAATGCAAGATGATTATTGATATCCTCATAGATGACCTAGTTCTTACTCCTTGAGATGGATCACCAATAATCAATTCTTTGGATGACCATAGGCATATCTCCAATCTCTAGGAAGATCTACTTCATTATGATTAGTATCAATATCATCAATCCTAGGTGAATCAACATCTTTAGCTTCTTGTTCATGATCTGAAGATACATCAATATTTAATTTTTTAATATCCCTTTCTAGTATATTTGTATCTTCCTCATCATCAATCTTCTCTGAACTTGATGCTAAAGACTCATCAAAAGCTACATGAATAGATTCTTCTACAATTAAGGATTTCTTATTGAATACTCTATAGGCTTTACTAGTTGTTGAATATCCTAAGAATATACCTTCATCTGATTTTGTATCAAATTTTCTAAGATTATCTTTTCCATTATTATGAATAAAACATTTATAGCCAAATACATAAAATAACCTATCTTTGGTTTTCTATTATTCCATAATTCATAAGGTGTTTTCTTAAGGATTGGCCTAATTAGGGCTCTATTAAGAATGTAACATGTCGTGTTTATAGCTTCCGCCCAGAAGTACTTTGAGAGTTGGCTTTCACATAGCATGGTACGGGCCATATCTTCTAGAGTCCTATTTTTTCTTTCTACAACTCCATTTTGTTGTAGTGTCCTAGGTGCAGAAAAATTATGATGAATACCATGTTCAGTACAGAAATTTTCAAATAAGTGATTTTCAAATTCTGTGCCATGATCACTTTTAAGAGACAATATGGTGTTTTTCTCATTAGTGACTTTCTTGAAAAATTTTGGAAATATTGAGAAAGTCTCATCCTTATGAGCCAGAAACAATACCCAAGTGTATCTAGAATAATCATTTACTATCACATGACCATATTTCTTTCCTCTTAGACTAGTGGTTCTAGTAGGTCCAAAAAGGTCCATATGAAGTAGCTCTAATGGCCTAGAAGTGGAAACTACATTTTTTGATTTGAAAGAGTTTCTAGTTTGTTTGCCTAATTGAGATGCATCACAAATTATGTTATTTTCAAAATCTAGCTTTGCAAGATCTTTAACTAAATCCATTTTAATTAATTTTAAAATTAGGTGTGTGCTTGCATGACCTAATCTACGATGCCATAACCATCCAATCTCATTTTCATTAGCATTGTTAGCTACTAAGCAATGATTACTAGTAGACAAATTGTCTAAATCAATTAAGTATACATTGTCATTTCTATTACCAATAAATACAATGCTATTGTCAATGGGATTAGAAACCAGTGCAGATAGAAGCTTCAAATGAAACTTTGAAACCTTTATCACACAGTTGGCTAATACTAATTAAATTATGCTTTAAACCATCTACATATAAAATATTTTTTTATAAAAGTAAAGGGAGTTATCTGAATTTTACCAAATCCCATAATTTGGCCTTTACCATTGTCTCCAAATGTGACAACACCTCCTCTTTTATCTTCAAGGGTGATAAATTGCTCCTTGTCACCCATCATATGCCTTGAGCAGCCGCTATCAAGATACCACTTTCGTTTTGATCTTTTGGCCGTAAGATACTCCTGCAAAGTAATCAAACTTTCTGTTTAGGTACACAAGCTTTTTTGGGTCCTTCATGGTTAGTAGCAACAAAGATTATTCCTTTCGAAACCCATATTTTCTTTCCTTTAATACTTAAATTCTTATTAAGTTTTCTAAAATGGCATTCATAGGCTTTATGTCCTTTCTTGTTACAGCAATAACATGAAAAATCATTCTTATCATATTCTTTTCTAACGAAGTTTTTAACATACTTTTGTTTCTTATTAGGTCTATAACCTAATCCAGCCTTATCAAATATAGCTCTTTGATTACTCAATAGCAAATTAAGTTTTTCATAGCTATATTTAAATTTATCAACTATATTTCTATATTTATCAACTTCTCTATTTAAATTAACATTTTCATTAGAAATTAACTCTTTATCTTTTAGTAAATTTTCATTTTCAGATTTTAGTTTTTCAACTTCATGAGTTAGTTTATCTTTCTCTTTGGCAAGATTTAAATTATCATTTTTTAAAGATTTGTTCTTCTTTTTAAAACTTTAAAATCACTAACTAATTCATTAAATACATCATATAATTCTTCAAAAGTAAAATCATCACAAGGTGTTTTAGAACTTACCTCATTGTCGTCGTTTTCCATAAAGCAAATGTTTGCAACTTCCTTTTGTTCCTCCTCGAATGAGGATTCATCACTTTCACTCCATGTTGCAACATATGCCTTTTTCTTCTTCTTGTGCCCCTTTTTCAGTTGAGGATAATCATATCTAAAGTGCCCCAGTTTCTTACATTCATAACATATGAGGGGGTCTTTCTCTTTTTCTTTGTCCTTATCCTTCTCTTTTTCTCTTTCTCCTTTCATTTTTGTTCCATATCTTTTCTTATGGAAGGGTCTCCTTCTTTGCATAAATTTCTTAAATTTTCTAGTAAGGAGAGCTATCTTACCATCTTTCTCTTCTTCCTCACTGCTGCTTATCTCCTTTTCTGCAGCTTTAAGGGCAATTATTTTCTTCTTTTTGACTTCCTCTTCCTGATGTTGCTTCATGGTCAGTTCATGGGTTATCAATGATCAAGTAGCTCCTCCAAAGGTAAGGTGTTGAGGTCCTTGGCTTCTTGGATTGCAGTTACCTTTGCTTCCCATGTCCTTGGAAGAGACCTAAGAATTTTACGAACCAATTCAGAGTTAGTGTAGGTCTTGTCAAGACTTTTTAGACCATTTATAATATCAGTAAATCTAGTGTACATACATGTGATGGTTTCATTTTGTTCCATGCTAAACAATTCATACTTGTGCACTAGAATATTGATTTTAGATTCTTTAACTTGATTAGTACCCTCATGGGTAACTTCTAATTTATCCTAAATTTCTTTTGCAGAAATACATGTAGAAATTCTATTAAACTCATTAGCATCTAAAGCACAATATAAAATAGTCATGGCTTTTGCATTAAGCTAAGCCATTTTCCTATCATTCTCATTCCAATCCCTTTCGGGTTTAGGAACTATTGAACCATCTACCAAGTGTGTGGGTGTGCTTGGTCCATTAGTGATTACATTCAAAATTCATAATCTAAAGCTTGAATAAAAATTTTCATTCTAACTTTCCAATAAGAATAATTCGAACCATTAAACAAAGGAGGTCTATTAGTAGAATGACCTTCAGCAAATGAAGATCCAGCTTGAGCTGCCATTTGGATCTTTAGCTCTTGATCATGTGATCAAATAAAGAATGAGCACTGGCTCTGATACCAATTGTTGGCCCAGATGGCAACCCAAGGGGGGGGGGGGTGAATTGGGTTCTTAAGAATTTAACCTTTTGAAACTATGTGCTTTGAATTAAAAGAGATTAAGTGCAAGATAAATGCTAAGCACAAATAAAGAGATAGAGTGAGAGAGTCAAAACATGACAAACACAAAGATTTTATAGTGGTTCGGTGTATCCAACACCTACGTCCACTCCCAAGTATCACTTGGGTCGACACTATAATCTACTTGATTATAGCCGAGTTATTTACAAGCACACAACTCAAAACTTGTTGTTTTCCCCGGGATTACAACGAATCCAACTGGTTTTTCGGGCTCACCAGCACACAACCCAACCATAAGCTATCCTTAGCTTGCACCGAGGTATACTACCTCTACTAATTCAATTCCCTGATTGAATCAGCAAACACAAATGGAAAATAGAGTTTAGAGTACAAAACAGCTCCTTTAAATGAGCAAATATGTAAATAAATAAGCAAGGTAAGAGAAGCCTGATTGAAGCTCTTTGAATGTATGCTTTTCTTCTTTTTCTCTTCTCCTTTGAAAGATTGAATCAGGGCCTCAGCTAAGATTCTTCACTAAAA
The DNA here is from genome assembly GCA_900491605.1 of Calamus simplicifolius. Classification (NCBI taxonomy): domain Eukaryota; kingdom Viridiplantae; phylum Streptophyta; class Magnoliopsida; order Arecales; family Arecaceae; genus Calamus; species Calamus simplicifolius. Next base: position 2,676,483 of record UESW01003863.1, read on the forward strand.
TTTACAGTTGAAAAGTTGAGGATTTGGGGTTTTTGCTTTTCTCTTCAAATATTGGAAATCTCCTTGATTTAAACTTGAGAAGCTTGTGGATTTCTCTTTGAGCTTTCTGAGGATGATGGATTTGAGCTCTAAGTCTTTCCTCTTGATTCTCTCTCTTTTTCACAGAGTATTTTTCTTGATTTTTCTTCTTTTCTTTTGTATGCTCTCTCTCTTCAAACGAACAATTTTTTCCTTTATATAGATCTCTTAACCTAGGTTTAGGTGAGAAATATAGCCGTTGTGAGATGTATGGATTCTTCTACACATAAAGAAAATAGCCGTTAGAGGATAGGTGAAAAGAAATCTTACCGTTGAAGTCCATTCTGGTAGATAAAAAATCTGTTCCTGACAGGTTGGAGTCGGCTCCAACTTTTCAGGTGTCGGCTCCAAGTCGGGTGTTCAAAAATAGTAAAGAAAAAGTTATTGGGGAGTCGGCTCGAGAAAGGTAAGTGTCGGCTCATCGCTATCGGGAGTCGGCTCCGGAAACTAAGTGTCGGCTCCAGAAAAGTTCATAAAAATACGCTCTCTATTCTCATGTTAGAGTCGGCTCCAGAAACTCAGGTGTCGGCTCCCGAAATCTCAGGTGTTGGCTCCCAAATTCTAGGTGTCGGCTCCAGAAACTGAAACAGAATGCACTTCTCTGTATCTCATGTTGGAGTCGGCTCCAAAACCCTGGGTGTCGACTCCATACCATGCCAAAGTACCAGAAACCTTCTGATACGCCTTGGGGTCGGCTCCTGACTATTTGGGTGTCGACTCCAAGCTTTGAACTTTGAAAAGTTCTTTTAAAACATTGATTCAAAACATGTTTCTTTATTCTTTTTGATTGATCAAACATTTTTAATCCCTGAAACACTTGTTAAATCTATTAGAAACAAAATGAATATACTCATGTCTTTTATTAATCATCAAAATCAATAATTGGGTCAACACCCCTAGCCCCCCCTTCCCCTATCGCCAGCCACAGCCCCTGTGGCCGTCGTCGCCGGCCACGGCCGGTCGTGGCCTGGCCACAGTCCATGGCTAGGCCATGGCCTGGCCAAAAAAAAAGTTAAAAAAACCCCCTCAGCCCCCCTCCCCCTGTTACCAGCCACGACCGCGACCGGCCGTGGCTGCCTGGTGGCCGGCTGTGGCCTGGCCATAGTTCATGGCTAGGCCATAGCCAGGCCAAAAAAAAAAGTTTCATCCATTTGGTCAAGCGGGCCAACAATATTCATGTTGGCCCATGATACTAACTATATATAACCTTCATCCATGGAAGTGCATGAAAGATACTGCAATGTTTTTGACAGTTTTGGTTTCAGGACCATGAAATCCAAAGGAAAAGATTGATGTCTTCTTGCAACCATTGGTGGATGAATTGAAAATATTGTGGGAAACGGGAATAATAGCCTATGACATTTCTATGAAACAAAATTTCATCATGAGAGCTGCTTTGATGTGGGCAATCTTTGACTTCCCGGCATATGCAATGTTGTCTGGTTGGAGCACTGCTGGGCGTATGGCATGCCCTTATTGCATGAATGATTCTGATGCATTCATATTGCAGAAGAGTGGTAAGCAGTCATAATTTGATAATCATAGAAAGTTTTGCCTCCAAATCATCCTTATAGGTGGAACTTGATCGCCTTCTGAAAGAACAAAGAAGTCACAAAATTTGCCAAACTGGTTAGGTCTGGCATAGATATATTTGATACTATAGAGCATTTGGGGTTGAGGTATGCTTGGGAAGCAATGCAGATAGAATAAATGGCCGTATATGTAAAGAACATAACTGGAAGAAGCGGAGTATTTTTTGGGATCTGTCGTATTGGAGCACAAATCTCATCTAGCACAACTTGGATGTTATGCATATTGAGAAAATTTTCTTTGATAACATATTTAACACGGTGCTAAATATTCTGGGAAAAATCAAAGAAACTACAAAGTCGAGAGAAGAACTTAATAATTATTGTAGAAGAGCTGATTTGAGGAGGAATGCTGACGGGACCTATCCTAAAGTCTGTTACACTCTTGATAGAAATTCATAAGAAGTTTTATGTAATTGGGTTAGAGGGTTAAAATTCTCAGATGGTTATGCTTCAAATATCAGTAGGTGTGTGGACATGCATAACCTCAAGTTGTTTGGCATGAAGAGTTATGACTACAATGTTTTCATACAACAGTTATTACCTATAGCTTTTCGTGAGTTGCTTCCATACCATGTGTGGAAGGCATTGACAGAGCTCAGCTTGTTCTTCAAGGAGTTATCTGCCGCAGTCATTACTTCTGCATCTATGGCAAGGCTTGAGGAGGAAATTCTAATTATTTTATGCAAGCTGGAGCAAATATTTTCTCCAAGTTTTTTTTTTGACTCAATGGAGCATTTATCGGTTCACTTTCCATACAATGCGAGTATAGCTGGTCCCGTGCAGTATCACTGGATGTATCCTTTCGAGAGGTAAATATATTAATAATCAGCAGTACATGTTGATATTTCAAATATTATTTCATTACGAAAAAGTTGGTTTATTTTATTTCTTACCTTTACATATAGATACCTTAAGAAGTTAAAAAATAATATGCGTAATAAAACAAGGGTTGAAGGTTCTATATGCAATGCATACTTGGTTGAAGAAGTTTCAGCTTTTGCCTCATTACTTTGAGAGTCGCATCCATACGAGGAGCCAAAATCTTGGTCGTAACGATGATGTATGTGTGGACAAAGAAGAACCTAATAACGGTAGAATATCAGTTTTTAAAGGTATCAGTCATTCATTTGGGAGGCAGAAGTCAAGAGATTTAAGCAATATGGAGTATAATGCAGCACATTATTACATCCTAATGAATTGTAGAGAAGTCGATCCATACATTGAGTAAGTATATACTTCACTACTTTAAATTATAATATACCTTACTATTTAATTGCTAACAGAAGTTTTAATTGTTATCATCCCTTAAGGATGTTTTGTGATAGACAACGGCAGATGAATCCCAACATTAGTCAAATTGCCATTGGGCAGAAGTTAGAAACGAAGTTTGTTTACTGGTTTTATGAATATGTGAGTAGTATCACTCAATCAATTGGGCTTTTATTTTTCAAATTGGTTATGAATAGCTTATTAATTTATACGTAAACGGTCCATGATTCATAACCGGCAATATTTTCATTAAATGTCTAGCGCAATGGCCATTGAAGACCGTAACAATCTCTACTAGCTATTTTGTTAATGGGTATAAATTTCAAATTGAACGACTAGCATCTTCAAGAGACATGCAAAACTGCGGTGTGTGTTAAAGGAGAAAGTGTTGGAGCAAATATGTAGGATTATTATGAAAATTAGTAGAGGTGGTTGAAGTTGAATATCCCGGTTAGCCTATAAAATAAACCATATTGTTTCATTGTGATTGGTTTGATCTGACAGTTATTGTGGGTAAAAGGGTTCATAACGACTACAATCTAGTTGAAGTTAACCATCATCGAAGATTGCATAAATATGAACCATTCATCCTTGCATACCAAGATCAGCAAGTGTTTTACTGCAGATATCCAAGTTTGCGCAATGACAAGCAAGATTGGTGGGCTGTTTCTAAAATCGTCTCACGTTCAGCAATCTATTAGACGAGAGTTCATCAAGTCAATCAACTGAGTGCCCTACATTTCAAGAGTATAAGATGGAAATGCATGCAATTGAGGACGACACAAGGGCTCCTAAAACATTAGTTAGAGATCCAAATGGTGATGTCCAAGAAATTGAGGATGCAAATGTTCGGTTTCCTTCCGATGATAATGACACTGAATCACAATCCGATACGGCATCGGATGTTGAACCAACATTAGATGAAACAAATGACACTGATTAAACATAGAGGTTTATTTAATTTCAATTTATTTTTATAAGTGCTAAATTTTTACATATTCAATCATTATTCGTAATTATATTGCATAAATCTTTAGTATGTCGGGCCGAGATAGATCTTCTGCCGATGGACAGAGCGAGCAGGGATGTAGCCCTGCCGCATCAGATCACTTCATGAGCATTGAAGATGGAGAGTTCAGATCTACATCCTTCGAGTCTCATAGCCGATCGACACAGACATCTGAGAGTTCTTCCTACGCCGGCCATACCGTACTTCGACTGAATGCTGATGGGCAGTAAGTATATACTAATTGTAAATATATGTTTATATTTTAAAGTCAATTACTTATAAACATGCATTTTTTTAACAACTTTATTGAGCAGCATACTGTATCGAGCTGGATCAGCTCCATATTCCAAAGGCGTGCTGATCCCAGTGTCTACGATTGGCACCATGTATCTACGGCCATGAGGGAGTTTTATTTTTCAGAGTTTTAAGTAAACTTATTAAATACAATTTATCACTGATATAAAATTTCTTAATCTTAATATATTCTTAAACTAACTATTTATTTCAATGCAAAAAAAAGTTTATGTGGGACCCTGCCATCCATGATGCCATTAGGGCAGCATAGAATGCTCTTACAGCACACCGATACTCCGACATGCTTCATCATTGAAGGAGATCAAGTGAGCATCCTGCGCATGTACCGAAGGGTATTGGGCACGACTGGCAGCAGGTGTGGCAGTCTAAGACCTGGCAAAGGAGGTCCACATCAGCCACCATGAATCGTCGATCCAAGAAGGGCGGTCGTGGCATGAGTCTCTCCTGTCACACTGCAGGGTCCATTTCGATTCAGGAGCACAGACGTCGTACGGTAAGAAAACATAAATAATTTAATTACTAATTTAGTGATTTACAAATACTTACATTTATATCATTTCTTCTGCTTTTGTAGTCTGAGCAGGAGGGCAGAGATCCTGGTGAGTTTTGCCTATTCAGGGTGACACACACCAGAAAGGATGGTTCCTGGGTCGATGCACGATCACAGGAGGTTGCGATAAGAAATTAGCCTTATATTGTATCTGTTTAATTTTTAAAATTTTATTCGGGTTCATATAATGATTCATTTATCGTTGATTCTATAATTCAAAGGTACGAGTCGAGGAGCTTAAGTCCTAGGCATCACAAGTCGACTCCACTGATGGGGGGCCGCCCGTCAAACTCTCACCACAGGAGAGTCAATGTGTGTTTTTGGAAGCTGTTGGTGCCCAGCCGTGAGACCATAGGGTCTACGGTCTAGGCACTAAAGCTTCTAGATATTTTTCTTATTAGGGCTCTAGTTTGCACTATCCTGGCGATATTCCTACTGAGCATTTAGATGACATTCGAAGATCTATTACGAAGGAGGTTCAATAGGAGGTTCGGCAGGAGGTTCGGCAGGAGCTTACAGACATGAGAGAGCAGATGTGTCAGATGCAAGATTTGGTTCGCCTCATATTGCAGGGTTCATTCCATCCTCTGCAGCCTTCCCGTGATCGTGATAGTGCATATTCTTGATGTATTTTTTTCTTTACTACTTATGTTTTGTATATCAAAATTTTAAATTATTAATATATTAAAATTTTATATATTATTGAAAATTTTGTGATGAATGTTTCGATCAATATTTTTGGATATTTAGTGATAATGTTTCGATCAATATTTGAATACAACAAAATTGTATTAAGAGTTTTAATTTATAACATTTTAAATTTAATTTAAAAAATTAATTATTAACGCTATTGCCATGAAAGTTTTTCATCATAATTATTTAAAAAATAAATAAATTATTAATTTTGCGATGCAATTGCGATGCAAATTGAGTTGCAATATTGAGACGCATGCAATTGCGTCGCAATATTGCGACTCAATAAAATGTGTCGTAATATTACGATACCTAAATTGCATTGCAATATTGCGATGCATTTAATGAGTCGCAATTGCTAGGGCTGATGCACTATCCCGCTTGGCCAGCTCGACCGACGGGACCTTGGGAAGGACGTACGTGGAGCACCTACAAATCCCAAGCATTGAAGTCACAGAAGAGGCCCTACCGGTCGAGTAGGAGCCCTCTTGGATGGATGCTTATATTGGTATCTTACCGATGGCACCCTCCCCAAAGATGCAGCCGAAGCCAAACTGCTCAGGCGGTGGGCCCCAAAGTTTCTAATGATGGACGGAAAGCTCTACTGAAGGTCGTTCTTATACCCAGTCCTTAAGTGCATCGGCCCCACGGAAGCTGATTACATCCCGCGAGAAATTCATGAAGGCATATGCAGAAGTCATCTGGAGGCAGAGCTCTGGCATACAAAGCCTTGCAGCAAGGGTACTACTGGCTGACAATGAAGCAGCCAAGCTTGTCAAGAGATGTGATAGTTGTCAATGCCATGCTAACATTCAGCGGCAGCCAATGTCTCAGCTGAGCCCCTTGGTGGCACCTTAGCCCTTTGCTCAATGGGGTATGAACATTCTGGGACCGTTTCCTTCGGCCTTCAGTCAGTGCAAATTCCTGCTGGTAGCCGTTGACCACTTCACCAAGTAGATCGGGGCCGAGGCACTGGCCAAGATCATCGAGGGCAAGGTGAGATCATTTTTCTAAAAGTCTATAGATGTCGGTTCGGGCTGCCGCATATAGTCGTCACCGACAATGGCCGGCAGTTTGACAATGCACCCTTTAGAGGATTCTGCACCGAGCTAGGTATTCATCAGCGGTTTACCTCAGTCGGACGCCCTCAGACCAATGGCGCAGCTGAGGTGACCAACCACATCATTCTCTAAGGGCTTAGAGCACGGCTGGACGACTTCAAAGGAAGGTGGGTGAAAGAGCTCCTCAATGTGCTGTGGGCATACCACACGACGCCGCGAGCCCCTACCAGTGAAACTTCCTTCAGCCTCATCTTCGGGTCCGAAGCGGTCATTCCTGTGGAAATAGGTGCCCCGAGCCCCCGTACGGCGTCATATAGTGAGAAGGACAACCCAAATCAGTTGCGGGCCAACCTTGACCTGGTGGAGGATATACGTGACTGAGCATGACTACGGATGGCATCCTACCGATAGCGAACGGCCAGGTATTACAATTCCCATGTCCATCCCAGGACATTCTTGCCGAGGGACTTGGTCCTCCGGCGGGCCAAAGTTTCAAAGCCGACGGAAGGAGGCAAGCTATCACGGAATTGAAAAGGACCCTATCGAGTCACCGAGGAACTCCATCATGGAGCGTACAGAATCGAAGGAATAGATGGGAAGTAGCTCTCGTGGACATGGAACGCTGACAACCTCCGTCGGTATTATCAGTAATGTACCCTTTCTTTACATTACGTTGCACACTTGCATTCTTTTGGGCTCCTGCATCGCACTTTATGTTAATAAAAGTGTGTTCGAGTAACCCAGCTTTTAGCAAAAAGCCCGAGGCCAGCTCGGCATTGCAAGCCCGATGCACCACCGGCACCGAAGATCGATGTACCATTGGCACAGAAGACCAGTGTACCACTAGCAAAAAGCCCGTGGCCAGCTTGGCACTGCAAGTCCAATGTACCATCGGCATTGAAGATCGGTGTACCACCGATAAAAAGCCCGAGGCCAGCTCGACACTGCAAGCCCGATGTACCATCAGCATCAAAAACCGATGTACCATCAGCATGGAAGACCGGTGTACCACTGGCAAAAAGCCCGAGGCCAGCTCGTCACTGTAAGTCTAATGTACCATCAGCACCGAAGACCAATGTACCATCATCACTAAAGACCGATGTACCACCGGTAAAAAGTCCAAGGCTAGCTCGGCACTGCAAGCCCGATGTACCATCAGCACTGAAGATCGGTGTACCACCAGTAAAAAGCCCAAGGCCAGCTCAGCACTGCAAGCCCGATATACCATCGGCACCGAAGACCAATGTACCATCGGCACTGAAGACCGGTGTACCACCGATAAAAAGCCCAAGGCCAGCTCGGCATTGCAAGCCCGATGTACCATCGGCATTGAAGACCAATGTACCATCGGCACTGAAGACCGGTGTACCACCGATAAAAAGCCCGAGGTCAGCTTGGCACTGCAAGCTTGATGTACCATTGCCACTGAAGGCCGATGTACCATCAGCACTGAAGACCGGTGTACCATCGGTAGAAAGCCCAAGGCCTACTCGGCATTGCAAGCCCGATGTACCATCGACATAGAAGACCGGTGTACCACTGGCCAGAAGCCTGAGTCCACCTCGGCATTCCAAGGCCGATGTACCATCGGTGCTCAGAAGCCCAAGTCCACCTCAGCATTCCAAGGCTGATGTTTCATCGGTACTTAGAAGCTCGAGTCCACCTCGGCGTCCCAAGACCGATGTTCCATCGGTACTTAGAGGCCTGAGTCTACCTCGGCTTTTCAAGACTGATGTCCCATCGGCACCGAGGGTCGATGTCCCATCGACACTTGGTGGCCCAGGGAAGACGTAATCCCTAATCCAACCTCGGCTCTCCTGGGGGTCCGGCCCTACGTAGTAGCTAAGTCGCGAAGTTGCTCGTGGTGAATGGGCAGACACTGCCCCTCGGTGCCGACGAAGCCCCTAGGGGTCCCATGTCGGCGAGCCGAGGACTCAAATGCAACACTTCAGATAACCAAAGTATTTTCATTAATAGAAAAGTACTTACAAAATGCCGATTGGGCTGAACTTGGTACAAAAATTGAAAGGAAAATACAAGTCTATGGATCGGCTTCCGCGGGCTCATCATCGAATGAGGCCACTTCAGACATGCGGTCCGGCTCGACCTCCAGCGCCTGGGGAAGTTCAGGTCTCGAGCCACCTTCTCCTTCTTGCACTGGAACCCCTGAAGGTAGGCATCCGCCGAGGTCTCGGTTAGCTCATCCGCAAAGCGCTCGGACGCTCTGAACTCATCTATGGCCGCTGCAACCCTGGCCTTCGCGGTAGCCTCCACCTCCTGGGCCCTGGCCTCCTTCTCCGCGACCAGGGAGGCGGCCTCCCTCTCCGTCTCTTCGGCATGCTCCGCCCTCTCTTCGGCACGCTCGGCCCTGGCCTCGGCCGTCAGGATGGCCGAGTCCAGTTTGGCGATGTGTATATTTCTAGCCTCAACAAGACTCTCGGCCTCCCCGAGCTGGTTTAGTGCCGCTCGGGCTCGATTGGCTTCGATTTCCGCCTGCCTGGTAGCTTCTGCTATCTCGGTGGCTTGGTCGGTCTTTGCCGCCTCCAGGGCCCTCTCGAACACTTCGGCTCGGGTCTGGGCCTCTTCGGCATCCTGTCGGGCCTATTGGATGATGGCCTCTCCTTCATTGATCACCTCCCTTGTGGACACAAGGGAGTTTGCCACCTGCAATTAGAACACATCAGTCACTACCTAAAAAGCTATATTTAAAGATAAAGGTCATAGGGTTACTTACCCGGACGAGAGCCACGAAGGCCTCTTGGAAGAATGTCGATGCCCCCAGGTGCCTAAGCTCCTCCTAGAACTCAGGCAAGATAATCTAGGAGATGACCCGCTCCGCTTGGTGCCCATCGTCCATGATAGAGGTCCTACGAGGGGTCGGCCCGACCTTGCTTTTCTCGGTGGTCTCGTTAGGCTCGGGCGCGGGCTGCGCGGGGCTGTCCACCAGTACTTCCTCCGGAGGCGGACTCGCTGCCACCAACATCCCCTCTCCACAATTTCGCTCTGCCTCTGTCGGGATCGGTTTGGTAGGGACTTGGGGCCCCACCATTGCCCTTTCAATCCTCACCCTCTCCGGGAGGGGGGTGTCTGCCGTCAGATCTACCTCCGGTGTGGCCGAAGGCTCTTGATGCTCGGGTGGCAGGGAGACTCATGCCACCTGGTGCTCAGGGGCCAGAGCCTGCTGCCCCTCGATTGTCCCCTCTAGGGCCCTCTTCCTCTTTGCGGCGACCCTCTTGAGTTTAAGGGTCGGGAGCTTCATCACTGCACCACGGGTCAGAGTTAGCACAAAAAAAAAGAGAAGAAAGAGAGAAGGGGAAAATTGGCTAAGTGTCAGATCGACTGCTACTCACCGCTCCAGGTGGAGACCCCCGTGAGTCAAAGATTGTCCTCCGATAGGAGCTGGTTGTACCTGGGGATGTCAGTCGTCAACAGCTGCCCCAACGCTTCCTTGTCCCCCGGGAGCACGGTTAAGTTTGCATTGGGCCTAAGGTCTGGGTCCCCCACCCGAGCTTAACCTCATCAAGGTCAGCAAAGAAAAATCGGAATTTTTATCCCTTAACAGAAGAGGGAAGGAACAACTTAAGGACTCAGCCGGGTCGGGGCTGAAACAACCACCAACCTGCCTGTTGTCGGAGGGTGTAGAAGCATTGGAAGAGAGAGAGTTTGGGTGTGATGCAGTGGAAATGGCAGAGGATGATGAAAGCACAGATGGTTCGGAGGGAGTTCGGGACCAGCTGGGTGGGGGTCAAGGAATAGTAGTCAAGGATGTTGGCAAAGAAAGGATGGAAGGGCAGCCGAAGGCCCAGCTTGAAAGAGATTTCGTATAGGGCTATCCTACCGGGTCGGAGGACACTACCCTATCGTCTGGGGTTGGAATGAACAATCCTACTTCCCTAGAGATTTGATAATGGGCCATGCTATTCACCAGGTCCTGGCCTGTTACCGTGGAAGCGGTTCCCGTTGGGGATTCCACCCCGACCCTCAGTGAGGTGCCGGTGGCCGTCGGGCGACTCCTTGCCGGAGCCCTGCCGGTGGCCCACCATTGGATAATGGGAATGTGGTCCTCTGGGTTGGAGGAAGAGGACCACGATGGTGTGGAAGATGGAGAGGCACGAAGCCTCGAGGAGGAGATTTGGTCTTTGGGGGAGGTGGAAGAGGACCAGGACGGTGAGGAAGCCATGACAGGGGGTTCAAGAGAAGAAGGAGAAGGTTCGGGAAGGCCAGGGAGCTAACATGTGGCAAAAATGGTGAAGACTGGTTCTTGGGATACAGGAGGTCGAGAGCTAAAGGAAGACGACAACAGATGGAGCAAAGTGACAAGACACAGCTTTCCCCGACTTATCAGTTCAAATCGTCCCGCCTCACCTGCTCGGTCACGTGGACTCTCCCCATAGGCGGAATCGCCTCGGCAGGTGCTTGGCACGATAGACACTTCGCCTCCGGCCAATCGTGAGGCAGCGCTGACGTCAGCATAATCATGGCAATGATGGCGGTGGCTTCTCGTAAGCCCCGAGAGAAGGCACCCCCGTCCCAAGACTGATCTTCGCGGATCAGACAGATGGCGTAGGGCGATCTTGCTACAGCCCCAAATCACCCTCGCTAGGGCATCGCCGCATCTATAGACACGTGCTCTTCGGCGATTGGCGGCGCGCTTGGACCAGCCACTTGCGAGGTGACGCCCCTTTCACCTTGCAAGTGGACCCGCTTCGTCTCAGGGCGAGGGGGCATCTGATGTGGCTGATCCAATGTCGTTAGGGTTAATGTTGAAGGTAACTAACGGAGCCCCACCTCGGCCCCTTGAGGTGGCTTCGGCCTCCGAGGTCCACCCGACCTCGGACCTGGCGTCCCCTCGGCTTCAGACCTAGCGTCCCCTCATCCTCGGCCTTGGACTTCCGCCTCGGCCCCAACGGCCTCGGCCTCGGACTTCCGCCTTGGCCTCGGACGGTCTCGGCCTCGGACTAGGCATCCCCTTAGCCTCAACCCTGGGCCTAGCGACCCACTACCTTGAGCTACCTGATACACCCACGTGACCCACCAGCCGTCTGCAGCGGCCACGTGGGCCACCACTCGACTGCAACAGCGCGTGGCCACACCCCGTAACGGCGCATACTTGATGCGACTAGGCCCACCTGCCACCTGTAGCGCGGCGCTTGGCATGTGGCCGGCAGGGCAAGATACCTCTGACATGCTCAGTGTCGGTTGCGATCTGTCACTGTCAGCCTCGCCTTCTGTCCACTATGGGACAACGACACCTCGAAATCACAACCTTCTGGAAACGGAAAAAGGACCCTCGGACAGGTATAAAAGCCCATACTCACAACGAGAAAGGGATCCTGAACTCAAAATTCTTTAGCTTCTACTCTGCTAGACTAATTTTTGTCCATGCCCGAGTTGCTTACTTGAGCGTCGGAGGGTCCCATCGGTGTAACCAATCTCCGGGGATTTTCTTGCATGAATCTTCGAAGAGGATGAAGATCTTCGTTCTCGACGTTGAAGGAAGGTGACTTGGCATCAACACTTCTGAAACAAGAATACACTGCAAAGGAGATTTCAAAGTCATAAATTATGTACTATGTGGCATAACCATTTCAAAGTTTATGACACAAAAAGAAAATGATCGAAATCTTTTAAGACTTACAGTGCGACCACTACTTATCAAAGCTTTGACAAAGACTTCATTTGAAAGCACATCCAGTTTCTTTTGCTCTTCGTCCTGAATTCAATATGGTAACCATAATATACCTTTCTCCAAAGAACAAAAGTGTGTGAATGAGGAATTCTATTGAAATTTGTTTCTTTCTCTTTGTTTTGAACTGTAAATTCAAAGTATAGGGAACGAATTCAACAAGAGCTTGCCTGGACATTTGTTTCTCCAGCAAGTCCAATGAGCTTAGCAAGGCCAGCCTGTTGAGAAGTGAAGGATTAAAATGTAAGATAAAATAAAAGGAAATGGAATCAATGAAATTCAGTACCAACAACCACATAAAAATTAGATTGAAAAATTAGAAGTGGCCGCTTCGCCGAGAGACGCCCTCGTGGCTACGGTGAGGATAACGCTCCCGCCTCCTCCAATCTGCCTGCGTGAGGACAGTTCGGAAGTTACGGGATTTTGTCCTCCGGTACTCCCCTTTTAAGGAGGTCGCGACGGGGCCGAAGGAGCCATTAAATACGTTTCGTTTCGGGGAAGCTACAAAGATGCGAACCGTTTGTTGTTGAGTGTCAACCGTTTGTTGTTGAGTGTCACGTGCCGTCGCCAGATGTGACGTTCGTTCGTTCGCACTGTTCATACGAGGAAGACGATTTTTTTTTAAGTGCTTATAAGCAATATTTGAAAGTTGGATCGACAACAATTGACTTAATATTTGGATTATGGATTAATTAGTTTGATCAGTTGAATCGGTTTGATCGAATCAAATAATATTATAATTAAATTTTAATTTAATAATATAAAATAATAAAATTTAAATAACATTTAAATAAAATTTAAAAAAATTTGAAAATTAAATTTGATCGATTGAAACTTGATCGGTTCAATAAATTTTTTTAATTTTTATTAAATCATATAAAAATTAACTTAAATAATAAAATTAAATTAAACTGATAATTAATTTTTGATTGATTCGATTTTTAAAACATTGCTAAGAGAGCGGGTGGATAATATTCGGCACGCAGCAGACTGGATGCCTTGACGTCCCGATCGATGTGATGGGATTAAGCATCAGCTTGTCGTCAGCTTTTCCGGCAATTGGGGCAGCGTCCGATTCGGCTGCGGGGTTTTGGGTAAAGGATCTGATGTGCGGCTCCGAACAGCAATTCGAAGTGATGCATCGGCACGTGCTTGATCTTTTTCTAATTGCAGTTGACTTTGGAGCCAAAGATTGAAACATTTGACAACCAAATAAATCTTCCTCTCATAAGACAATCTGAACGTTAAAAATCATTATTTAAAATAAACTTTCAAAATCATCTGTGGTGATTAAAAAAAATCTCACCAAGTTAATTCGTACTAAAAATAGCATCGCATAGTGACCCTAATACTACTATATTCATATATTTATTTATTCATAATTTTTTTATTATTAGTATCACAACCGATTTTACTTCATAAAAATTTATGAATTAAAAAAAAAATTATTCATAAAATAATGATAGAGAATTTTATCATAACATAAAGCTATCCCTGCAGCACCAATGATATATCTCAAAGTAGATTCTAGCTAAGGTTATCGGAGTAGATTATAATTAGTTTGTAGCATGCAATAAGAATATCGTTTGATAAAAAAAATAAAAAGAACTTTTATTTGTTACTAATTAATTTATAATCGAGTTTTTAAGGCTATATAAACTTAGTCCAATCATAAATTAATTGGATCAGCAGGTCCATTTAGAATTTTTTTAACATTTAATTCTTTTGGTTTTTTCTATTGATTGATGTTTATTTTATGCCTGATGTGAGAAGAAATGTTATTTCTATCTCTATATTAGATCAAAAGGGCTTTGATGTATGCTTCTAATTAGGCAAAGTAGCCATCAGAAAGCATGGTTGCATTTCTGCATGGGGCCAACTTGCTGATGGTTCTAATTTCTTTATTTTTGATGTAGTTAACAATAATGAAAGTGCATCTTCTTCGGCTTATATTGATTGTGCATTGTCAGTTAACTCATATATGTGGCATTTAAGACTTGGTCATACAAGTAAAGATAAAATAAAAAGTATTGATTAGTAAGGAATTAATACCTAATTTGGATACTGTTGAATTAGAAACATGTGAACATTATTAATCTGGTAAAATGTTTAGACTTTCTTTTCCTAAAAAAATTAGAGTAAAAGATTTACTTGATGTCATTTACTCTTATTTTTGCGGCCCTCTAAATGTAAAAACACATAAAAATAAAGAATACTTTCTAACATTTATTAATGATTTTTCTAGATTTAGTCATATTTATTTTATAAGTCGAAAATCAAAAGCCTTAAAATTATTCAAAGAATATAGAAAAGGGTAAAAACCTAAGTAGGTAGACAAATTAAAGTCCTTAGGACTGACAGAGATGATGAATTTAACTTTATAGAGTTTGAATAGTTTTGTAAAGAAAATAGAATAATTTATCAAACTACAATGCCCTATTCTCCTAAAAAAAATGGTGTTAATGGAAGAAGAAATAGAATCCTTTTAGATATGACTAGATCTATGTTAGCTCATGCTTCATTATCTAAAATTTTCTAAGGTGAAGCATTAAGTTATGCAATATATATATTAAATAGAGTTCTTGCTAAAGCTATAGAATCTACCTCATATGAATTACGAATGGGAAGAAAAACCAAACTTAAATAATTTGAGAAAGTAGGGTTTACTGGTTTATGTGTTAGTCCTACAACTTTTAAGAAATAAGTTAGATTCTAAATTAGAAAAATATCTTTCATTGGTTATTCAGAAAATTCCAAAGGATATAAATTTTATGATAAAGAAAAAGGCTTAATAGAAAGTAGAGATGCAACATTCTTAGAATAATTTAATGAGAACAATAAATCAGTAGTAGATGATCCTTTGAAACTATTGAAGAAATAAGACCAATAGAATTGAACAATGATACCATGAAAATAGTGAAGCTCCTTTAAATCAATTTTGTGGTAGGAGAAGACTTAGAGAACCAACATCATATTTAAATGATTACCATGTTTATTTAAGTGAAGAAACTAAGAATTCTTAAACTTAGATTAGATCGATAAATCTATTAACTTTAAAAATACAATAAACACACATGAATCTAATGAATGGCTAAAGGCCATGAGTGAAGAAATTAAATCAATGAGGAATAATTATACATGGAAACTATATGATTTACCAAAAGATAGAAAAGCTATAGGTTGTAAATAGGTATTGAAAAAAATTAGTTTAATGATTCTCTAAATAATATAAGCTAGATTAGTAGCTAAAGGTTTTACTCAAAGGAAAAGCATAGATTTTTTAATACCTATGCTTTTGTAGCAGAATATACATCATTAGAATAATTTAGCTATTGCTGTCTTTTATAATTCAGAACTAATACAATTACATATGAAAACTACTTTTCTAAATAGTAAATTAATGAAACAATATACATACAACAACCTAAAGGCTTTATAATAAAAGGATGAGAAGATAAAATATCATTTAAAGAAATCTTTATATGGATTAAAGCATCCATTCTGATCAATGTTGTTTTACTTTTCATAATACAATTTTAAAATTATTGTTAATAAATTAGATCATTGTGTATGTATTATGAAGAATGGGAGTTCTTTCATAGTTCTTTCTTTATATATTGATGATATATTACTTGCTAAAAAAAATTTAGACATGATTGAAAAAACAAAATTATGGTTAAGTTCTCAATTTTAAATGAGAGACATGGGAGAAGCATCTTATATATTAGGCATTAAAATATTTAGAGATAGAAAATCTAAAATATTATCTCTAAGTCAAGAAAGATATCTTGATCATATTCTAAACAAATTTAAAAGTATAATTTTTAACCATTATCTATACCTGTTGAAAAAGGTTTAACTTGAGTAAAAAAGATTGTCCAAATGAAGAATAAGAAAAATTGAATGTCCCCTTTGCTGAAGCAACAGGAAGTTTAATGCAAACTATGCTTTGTACTAGGCTAGACATATATTATGTTGTAGAGCTCTATTTAGTAAATATTAAATTAATCTTGATATATCTTATTGGAAAGTAATGGAAAGAATTTTTAGATACATAAAAGGAACTAGAAATTTTAAATTATGTTACTAAGCTAATGAATTAAAAGTAGTTGGTTATTTTGATGTCGATTTTATTAATGATCTAAATGATTATAAATTAACATTCGGTCATGTATTCACTTTTGGTGAGACTATCATTTCCTAATCTAGTAAAAAACAAGATTGTGTTGCTGAGCATGCATAAGTATATTGCATGCAGTACATCATCTATTTATATTGTTTGGATACAAAAATTTATAAATGATATAAAGTTAGGCATTCTTATTGGACTTCCTCACATTTATTGTGATAATCATACAACAATTACACTAATTGATAGTAGACCAAATAGTTCAACAGATAAACATATTAGAGTTAAATATCATTATATACAAGATGTTATTGAAAATAAAGAAGTTGGTATAAGTTATTTACCTTCTAATCACATGATTGTTGATCCTCTAACAAAAGGTGTTAGTCCTGAAGCATTTTTTAAACATGATGAATTGATGGGACTTAGAAATATCGAAGTTAAAAATTAAATGCTTGGAGGTATATTAGTTGAACATGTAAAACCTTAAGCTTGATATGGCTATGATGGGTAAATCAATTTAAACGTATAAAACCCTTAGGCACTTTATATATCATATTTAAAATAGTTAGAGAAATTTAGGCTTTCATATCCAAATAGAAAATATTAACCATTATAGCCATGAAACCCATAACGTATGGTCCAAGTCAATCGTAATGTTGAGAATTATAAGGTTACGTGAAACTAATTAAAATACCTATTAAAAGCTAAAACTGAAACACTCATTCGAAAAATCTGAACTTTCGTAATACATTATTCAAACACTAAAAATTTATTATTTAAGATGGATCCTGCGATCATTTATGAGGATTGAAAAAAAAAATTTCTTAGGTCCAATTCATGTTCTAGAAAAGCATCTTTAAGTGTCCCAATCTCATGACATATTAATATGTTCATTTATTTATATTTTTTTCTATCACGAATTCCCAAAAAACAGACGAAGTCTTTTTACTCCATTAGAAGAACACAGTTTGAAATTGTTTAGCTGCAAACCGTTTCAGGTTCCCTAAGAAACAAAGCAGAAGATAGAATTATAAGGTTCCAGCGAGATCTGTGATTGCTGGTGATCTCACCACTAATAAAGGGTGGTATAATTTTGTTGTAAAGAACTGCAGTCGAAAAATTGTATCACTGTTCTTCCAGCCATTGTGATCGTGGTAGGAAAGCCCATCGCATTATACCAGGAGATCACAGATGGCATGGAACCTTTTGGGTCCTATTGCAGTGCTTCAGGTATCCATGCTTGAGCCGATGCAAGCTTAATCCAACTTTATGGCAGCTCTAAAACTCACGGCCATTATCTGAAACCAGAACAACACGGCTCTTCAGATAGCGAATTTCATAAGATTTTTTCTTCTCATAGGATAAGCATGGCTACATTTGGCTTGCGTGGAAGAAATAACTAATTATATTTCTGTTTGACCAAGCGAAGAAGGCATTCCTTCTATGCTTACTCTCCGCAAGTCGAAGAGTGGCGAAATCCTATGCGTAGCCCAGATTATATACAGCGGACCTTAATCTATCAAAAACAACGAGTTGTTCACCGTCCGTCCGATACATTTGGTACTCTGTTAACGAAGCGGAGCGGTTGATACATTCGGTACTCTGTTAACGAAGCGGAGCGATTTCAACCGTATGTGCGATACTTTCGGCAGAAAATCTCATACTGCCGTTAGAGACTCGATTCCCTTCCCTATAAATAGAGCGCTCCATATCCAGAGGGAGCCAAGGATGGAATCGGCTTCCAAGAACCCGCCAGAATCCGCCGCGGAAGCGCCGCCCTCCCGCCCCCTCGTCTCTCTCCCCTTCCTCCTCCCCCACCTGCAAGCGGCGCTGCCTCCAACCTCCCGCCCCTGGCTGCCTCCGCAGTCTCTCCCCTTCCTCCTCCCCCACCCGCCTAACCGGAAGCGCTGCTGCCTCCACCCTCCCGACCCCTCGTCTCTCTCCCTTCCTCCTCCCCCACCCGCAAGCGCCGCTGCCTCCACCCTCCCGCCCCTGGCTGCCTCCGCACTCTCTCCCCTTCCTCCTCCCCCACCCGCCTAACCGGAAGCGCTGCTGCCTCCACCCTCCCGCCCCCTCGTCTCTCTCCCCTTCCTCCCCCACCCGCCTGGTTCTGCTCCGCTGCCGAGGCCTTCCGCTTCCCACCGCTGACCGTCGCCCCTCTCGTCTCGCACCCGTCCCCGGATGAGATCCCTCCAATCTCTCCGCCATCCTTCTTTGTGCCCCACCGCCGGATCGCTGCGTCGAACGGTCCAATTTCAGCGAAAGCACCGCCGCGACCGTCCGATCTTCACCAAATAAATCACTTAACAGGTGAAATGAAAGATTTTTTTTTCTTTTTTTGATAATGTATTCTGAATTTTTAAAAAATATTCTAACAATTAGGTTGTTAAAATATTTTTAAAGAATATTCTAAAAATATTTTTGAATTATAAGAATATTCTTACCATTGGACAAAAAAGAGTATGATAGTGTAACCTCATGAATAACCATATGTTCTTAGAAAAATAGAGTTATTTCATTTGAAGTATATTCATTGCCTCGGTCTGACCTTAGTTTCTTAAGGTTTTTCTCAGTTTGGATTTAACTTATGCCTTATCTAAGATTTCATCCTTAGATTTTATCGAATATATGTGATAACATCGAAAGAAGTCATCAATAATTGTTACAAAATAATGGCTTCCTTTCTAGAGTCACACACATCGCTATGGAATGATGGCCAATGGATTTGTCTTTCCCTCGCTAAAAAGGTGAGTGCTTAGGGTTTAGATTTGGTGTTCTTCTCATTCTTCTTCCTTTTCAGTCTTTTTACTTCCTCATTCTTTCCTCTTTGTACAGCTTTTTCGTCTTTTTGAGGTCTGCTTGATGAGGGAGACACCAGGAAGATGAAAAAGCTTACCAAAAGGAAAAAGTGAAGAAGAAAAGACTGAGAAAAAAGGAGAATAAAAAGAACACCAAATTTAAACCCCAATCACTCTCGATCTTCTTGGCAAAGGGAAAGGTGGATCGCTGGCCATTATTAGCTTGAATAATTTTGTGGTCCATGTCCCGGACCACGCTGTTGGGAAATTTCTAGCGAAGTGACCGACGGGGGTTAGTGTGAGCGTCAATTGCCAATTGGTGGTCCTTCAAAGGTAGAGAGAGATATGACATCTCTTCTATCTATGGAGGACCCCATTTGCCGGCCGTTGACGCTCACCCTCACCCCACCGCCTATTGCTTTGTCGCATATTTCTCGGCATCGGGTCTGGAACCTATACCATAAATTATATAAATACCCTTCAATAACCTATACATATATTGTTAGAGAGCTAAACTAATGGTATATTATCATAATTTTATGCCAAAATATTTTTTTTAAAAAAATTAAGAATACGTTATCAAAAAAGAAAATATCTTTCATTTCACCTACCAAGTGTTGAGATTGGATGGTTACACTACAAGGGGGAAAAAAATATTGCGATGCCCAAATGCGTCGCAAATGCGTCGCTAAACATGCTATTGCGACGCAATAGCGACGCCAATATTGCGACGCATCCAAATGCGTCGCTAAATTTAAAACTAATTTTTAATATTTAAAATTATTATTAAATATTGCGATGCATTCAATTTCATCGCAATATTAGTTGCGTCGTAATATTTAATAATAATATTTTAGATATAATAGCGATGCAATTTGAGTTGCTAATGCGTCGCCAAGAAATTTTTTTTTAAATATTACGATGCAAGGTCATTGCGTCGCAATATTTAATAATAATATTTTAGATATAATAGCGACGCAATTTAAGTCGCTAATACGTCGCTATTAAATTTTTTTTAAATTATTGCAACGCGAGGTCATTGCGTCGCAATATTTAATAATAATATTTTAAAAATATTAGTGATGCAATTTCAGTCGCTAATGCATCGCTAATTAAATTTTTGTAAAAAAATAAAATATTAAAAATTAAAATGGTTAATACAATTTTGTTACATTTAAATATTGATAGAAATATTCTTCACTCATATTGATCCAAACAATAATCATTCAATTTTAAAAATAATTAATATATTAAAATTTTGATGTTTTCATGTACAACATATAAAAAGAAAAAAAATACATCAAGAATCTGAGCGATCACGTGGAGGCTGGAGACCCTACGACAAGCGGCTAACCATATCTTGCAAATGACGCATCTAATCTCGCACGTCTGCAAGCTCCTGATCCCGGCCTCGCATACGCTGCTCAAACTCGTGCTCGACCTCCTGCCAAACCTCCTGACAAACGTCCTGCCAAACCTTCTCCGCAATAGATCTCCAAATGTCGTCTAAACGCTCGGCGGAATATCACCAGAAAATCGCGAGCTGGAAGCCTGATGGGGAAAATATGAAGAAGCTCTGTGCCCAGACCATAGACCTTGCGGTCTCGCGGCTGGGCACCAATAGCCTCCAAAAACACACGCCGACTCTCCGCTGCTGAGAGTTCGACGGGCGTCTCCCCATCAGTGGAGTCGACCTGCGATGTCTGGGAGCGAAGCTCCTCGACTCGTGTCTTTGAATTATAAAATCAATAATAAATGAGTTAATAAATTTCTTGAAATAAAATTTTAGAAATTAAACAGATACTACATAAAGCTAATTTTTTACCGCAACCTCCCGTGATCGCGTGTCGACCAGGAACTGTCCCTCCTGTGTGTGTCGTCCTAAATAGACGAAACTCACCAGGATCTCCGCCCTCTGCTCAGACTATAACAATAAAAAAATTGATATTAATACAAATATTTAAATAACTAAATTAGTAATTAAATTATTTATATTTTCTTACCATACGGCGCCTGTGCTCCTGAATCGAAATGGAGCCCGAAGTATGGCGGGAGAGACCCGTGCCAGGACCGCCCTTCTCGGATCGGCGGTTCGTGCTGGCTGATGCGGACCTCCTGCGCAGCCATCGGACTGCCAGGCCTGCTGCCACTCATGCTAAATACCCTCTGGTACATGCACAGGACGCTGACTCGATGACCTCCAACGATGAAGCATGTTGGAGTATCGGCGTCCCGTAAGAGCCTCCCATGCTGCCCTAATGGCATCATGGCTGGCAGGGTCCCACGTAAACTTTTTCTGCATTAAAATAAATATTAGTTTCAGAATTTATTAAGATTAAGAAATTTTATATCAATGATAAATTGTATTTAATAAATTTACCTGAAACTCAGAAAAATAAAACTCCCTCGTGGCTGGAGATACATGGCGCCAATCGTAGCCACTGGGATCTGCACCTCTGAAATACGACACTGATGTGGCTGGATACATGATGCTGCTCAATAAATCTGTTAAAAAATGCATGTTTATAAGTAATTGACTTAAAAACATAAACATATATTTTTAATTAGTATATACTTACAGCCCATGAGCATCAAGTCGAAGTATGGTGCGGCCGATGGTGGAAGAACTCTCGGAGGTATGTGTCGATCGGCTGGATGGTAATACCAATGCAGGATCACCGCCGACTGCTGGAGAGATGAAGGTTGTGCGATGTGTGGAGATCCGAACTCTCCATCTCCAAAGCTCATGTGATCTGATGCAGCAGGGCTACGTCCCTGCTCACTCCGTATGTCGTCGGTAGATCTACCTCTGCCCGCCATACTGAAAATACTAAAGATTCATGCAATTAAATTACGATTAATGATTGACTATGTAAAAATTTAACACTTATAAAATAAAGTTGAATTTAAAAAACCTCTATGTTTAATCAGTGTCATTTGTTTCGTGAAATGTTGGTTCAACATCCGATGCCGTATCGGACTGCGATTCAGTTTCATTATCATCGGAAGGAAACCGAACATTTGCATCCGCAATTTCTTGACATCACCATTTGGATCTCTAAGTGATGTTTCAGGAGCCCTTGTGTCATCCTCAATTGCATGGATTTCCATCTCATTCTCTTGAAATGCAGGGCACTCGGCTGATTGACTTGATGAACTATCCTCTAATAAGATTGTTGAATGTGGGACGATTTTAGAAACAGCCCACCAATCTCGCTTGTCGTTGCGCAAACTTGGATATCCGCAGTAAAACACTTGCTGAGCTTGGGAAGCAAGTATGAATGGGTCATATTTCTGCAATCTTCGTCGATGGTTCACTTCAACCAAATTTTAGTCGTTATGAACCCTTTTGCCCACAGGAACTGTTGGATCAAACCATCGCAACGAAACAATACGGTTCGTTTCAAAGGCCAACCGGGATATTCAACTTCAACCACCTCTATAATAGGACTAACATATCGCAAAAAATATTCTCAAACTGTCTACCATAACAATTTAAGAATTTGCAAGACTAAGTCTTACAAATTCTCAAACGGGTCTAAAGGTTATAGTGCTGTGATTAATAATATGAAATAAGACAATCGAACTTATGCTTGTTATTCTTAACTTCTTGTCAATTATACATATATAGTGATGTGGCTGATCCAACGCCGTTATAGAACCGTGAAGGAAACTAACGGAGCCCTACTTTGGACTCTGATGTCCCTTCGGCTGATGCGGCTGATCAAACCACATGACCCACGAGATGAAGGGATCACGAACTCAATGTCACATGGTCGGGCGCACTCCGCTCTTCTCGGCCTTGGGCTCATCTTAGCAGCGGCCCACCTCGACCTTGGTGCCGTTCTCAGCGTCGGCGGCAGCCCACTTCGACCACGGCATCGGTCTCGACGTCGGCGATGGCCCACTTCGACCACGGCATCGGTCTTGGCATCGGCGAAGGCCCACCTTGGCAACGGCGTCGGCTTTGGCGTCAGCCTCGGCCCATCTCCTCCGCGGCCCACCTTGATCTTGGCGTCGTCCGCGGCCCACTTCGACCATGGCATCGGTCTTGGCGTGGCGTCGGTCTCGGCGTCGGCGATGGCCCACTTCGACCACGGCGTCGGTCTTGGCGTCGGCGACGGCCCGACCTTGACAAGGCGTCGGCGTTGGCCTTGGTGTCGGCCTCAGCGGCAGAGGCCGACATGCATCCACTTGCTATAAGGAATTTCACGTGGCTTGCCAACCGTTTCTCTTTTGCAAGATCACGGGTGGTTACCAAAATATTATGAACTTGCCGATACTTATGGCACACGTTTAGCAGCTGTAGCCGATCTTAACGGAAGATGTGATTCGGCTGTTATCAACGAAGGGTAAGAGGGACCCCCGAACAGAATATAAAGAGCCCAACCCCCAACGAGGGAGGGGAACTCAATCTCTACTCTCTCATTAAAAAATTCATGTTCTCTAGATTGCTGACTTAAGCGTCGGAGGGTCCCCGCCGGAACCACCGGTCCGGGACTTTTCTTGCAGGTTTCCGGCTGAAGGAGGCGGTCCCTATCATTCCTCTGAAGGCCAACGAAGCATTTCTGTCGCTTGACGCTCCTCAAAAGTGATTTGGCAGCAATAGATTGGCGCGCCAGGTAGGTGGGGCAGATCAGCGATGCTAGTTTTCAGATCCTCGTCCCCCTTTAATCAAAATGGTGGATCATAAAGGTAGTGATGAAAAAAAAATCCAAAAAGCTTTCACCACTTATGCTGGGGGTCACCTTCAGCGAGCTAAGCAGAAGCATCAGAAGAAACATCTCAAGACCACACAACAACGAGCAAAGGCTTCCGCTCACTCTTGGTTCACTGCTCAGGCCAGCCATCCTTCATCCCGCCGGAAATCTTCCCAGCAAGAGGTCCACCATCCTCAAGCTCACCAACGACTTAAAGCTCAGAGAGACATCACTCGCCGCCCAAGCAGCCTTCTCTCCTTTGGACGGCGACACAGAGGGAGGCCCAAGTAAGGGCAGCGGTACCTCCACTTCAACCAATTTGATTCCCCGAGGGGCAAACCACCAGCGGGAGCGCTCAAGTCTGTAGAAGGAAAACAGGGGTGCCGCAAGAGCTAAGTATGCTGCACTTAAGACAGTATTTCTTTCATTGATACTTAAAAATGTCATGCAGGGGAGATCGACTCTGCATTAGCATTCAAGACCAACCTCGCGCGTCTCAAAAGACCAAAGACCGACCCGTATCGGCAATAAAGATCGGCCGCGTCGGTACCAAAGAATCGGCACCAAAGACCGGCTCCGCGTCGGCACCAAAGACCGACTCCGTGTCGGCAAAAAAGATCGGCTCCACGTCAGCACCAAAGACCAGTTCCGCACCGGCAACTTAAGACCAGCTCCGCATCGGCAAAAAAGACCGGTTCCGCACCGGCAACTTAAGACCGGCTTTGCGTGGCACAAAAAGACCGGTTCTGCACAGCAACTTAAGACCGGCTCCGCGTCAGCACAAAAAGACCGGTTCCGCACCGGCAACTTAAGCCCGGCTCTGCGTCGGCAAATTAAGTCCGGCTCTGCGTCGGCACCTCCAAGCCCGGCTCCGCATCGGCACACTCAAGCCCGGCTCCGCGTCGGCACACTCAAGCCCGGTCCGCATCGGCACATTCAAGCCCGGCTCCGCAAGCACCTCCAAGCCCAGCTCCGCGTCGACACATTCAAGCCAGGCTCGGTGTCGGCACCACCAAGCCTGGCTCGCGTCGGCACACTCAAGCCCGGCTCCGCGTCGGCACTCCAAGCCCGGTTCCGCGTCGCACCTCCAAGCCCGGCTCGCATCGGCACCTTCAAGCCCAGCTCCGCGTCGGCACCTCCAAGCCGGCTCCGCGTCGGCACACTCAAGCCCGCTCCGCATCGGCACATTCAAGCCCGGCTCCGCATCGGAACCTCAAGCCCGGCTCCGCGTTGGCACATTCAAGCCCGGCTCCGCATCGGCACACTCAAGCCCGGCTCCGCGTCGGCACCTCAAGCCCGGCTCCGCGTCGGCACCTTCAAGCCCAGCTCCGCGTCGGCACACTTAAGCCCGGCTCCGCATCGGCACATTCAAGCCGCTCCGCGTCGGCACCTCCAAGCCCGGCTCCGCATCGGCACTCAAGCCCGGCTCCGCGTCGGCACCTCCAAGCCCGGCTCCGCATCAGCACCTCCAAGCCCGACTACGCGTCAGCACCTTCAAGCCCGGCTCCGCGTCGGCACCTCAAGCCTGGCCCGCGTCGGCACATTCAAGCCCAGCTTCGTGTCGGCACCTCCAAGCCCGGCACCGCGTCGGCACCTTCAAGCCCGGCTCCACGTCGGCACACTCAAGCCCGGATCCACGTCGGCACTCCAAGCCCGGCTCCGTGTCGGCACCTCCAAGCCCGACTCCGCGTCGGCACACTCAAGCCCGGCTCTGCGTCGGCACATTCAAGCCCGGCTCCGCATTGGCACATTCAAGCCCGGCTCCGCATCGGCACACTCAAGCCCGGCTCGCGTCGGCACATTCAAGCCCGGCTCCGCGTCG
Organism: Calamus simplicifolius; assembly: GCA_900491605.1. Lineage (NCBI taxonomy): Eukaryota > Viridiplantae > Streptophyta > Magnoliopsida > Arecales > Arecaceae > Calamus > Calamus simplicifolius. The sequence continues at coordinate 2,702,188 of UESW01003863.1, forward strand.
GCACCTCCAAGCCCGGCTCCGCATCGGCACCTTCAAGCCCGGATCCGTGTTGGCACACTCAAACCTGGCTCTGCGTCGGCACTTCAAGCCCGGCTCCGCGTCTCAAGCCCGGCTGTTGGCACACTCAAGCCCGGCTCTGCGTCGGCACATTCAAGCCCGACTCCGCGTCGGCACCTCCAAGCCTGGCTCCGCATCGGCACACTCAACCCGGCTCCGTCGGCACATTCAAGCCGGCTCCGCGTCGGCACCTCCAAGCCCAGCTCCGCGTCGGCACCTTCAAGCCTGGCTCGCATCGGCACACTCAAGCCCGGCTCCACGTCGGCACCTCCAAGCCCGGCTACGCGTCGGCACCTCCAAGCCCGGCTCCGCATCGGCACCTCCAAGCCCGGCTCCGCATCGGCACCTTCAAGCTCGGCTCCCGTCGGCACACTCAAGCCCGGCTCCGCGTCGGCACTCCAAGCCCGGCTCCGCGTCGGCACCTCCAAGCCCGGCTCCGCGTCGGCTAACTCAAGCCCAGCTCCTCGGCACATTCAAGCCCGGCTCCGCCTCGGCACATTCAAGCCCGGCTCCGCTCGGCACCTCCAAGCCCGGCTCCGCGTCGGCACCTCAAGCCCGGCTCCGCGTCGGCACCTTCAAGCCCGCTCAGCATCGGCACACTCAAGCCCGGCTCCGCATCGGCACATTCAAGCCCAGCTCCGCGTCGGCACTTCCAAGCCCGGCTCCGCGTCGGCACCTTCAAGCCTGGCTCCGCGTCGGCACCTCCAAGCCCGGCTCTACGTGGCACATTCAAGCCCGGCTCCGCGTCGGCACAAGCCCAGCTCCGCGTCGGCACCTTCAAGCCTGGCTCCGCGTCGGCACACTCAAGCCCAGCTCGTGGCACTCCAAGCCCGGCTCCGCGTCGGCACCTCCAAGCCCGGCTCCTTGTCAGAACCTTCAAGCCCGCTCGACGGCACATTCAAGCCCGGCTCCGTCGGCACCTCCAAGCCCAGCTCCGCGTCGGCACATTCAAGCCTGGCTCCACGTCGGCACCTCCAAGCCGGCTCCCGTCGGAACATTCAACCTAGGCTCCGCGTCGGCACCTCCAAGCCCGGCTCCGCATCGGCACACTCAAGCCCGGCTCCGCGTCGGCACTCCAAGCCCGGCTCCGCGTCGCACCTCCAAGCCCGGCTCCGCGTGGCACCTTCAAGCACGGCTCCCGTCGGCACACTCAAGCCCGGCTCCGCGTCGGCACCTCCAAGCCGGCTCCGCATCGGCACCTCCAAGCCCGGCTCCGCGTCGGCACACTCAAGCCCCGCTCCGCATCGGCACACTCAAGCCTGGCTCCGCATCTGCACATTCAAGCCCGGCTCCGTGTCGGCTCCAAGCCCAGCTCCGCGTCGCACATTCAAGCCAGGCTCCGCGTTGGCACCTCCAAGCCCGGCTCCACGTCGGCACACTCAAGCCCGGCTCCGCATCGGCACTCCAAGCCCGGCTCCGCGTCGCACCTCCAAGCCCGGCTCCGCGTCGGCACCTTCAAGCCGGCTCCGCGTCAGCACACTCAAGCCCGGCTCCGCGTCGGCACCTCAAGCCCGGCTCCACATCGGCACCTCCAAGCCCGCTTCGCATCGGCACATTCAAGCCCGGCTCAACGTCGGCACCTCCAAGCCCGGCTCGTGTCGGCACCTTCAAGCCCGGCTCCGCGTGGCACACTCAAGCTCGGCTCCGTCGGCACACCAAGCCCGGCTCCGCATCGGCACATTCAAGCCCGACTCAGCACTCAAGCCCGGCTCGCATCGGCACATTCAAGCCCGGCTCCGCGTCGGCACCTCCAAGCCCGGCTCCGCATCGGCACCTTCAAGCCCGGCGTCAGCACACTCAAGCCCGCTCGCATCGGCACAGCCCGGCTCCGCGTCGGCACCTCAAGCCCGGCTCCGTCGGCACCTTCAAGCCCGGCTCGCGTCGGCACTCAAGCCCGGCTCCGCGTCGGCACCTCCAAGCCCGGCTCCGCGTCGGCACACTCAAGCCTGGCTCCGTCGGCACATTCAAGCCCGGCTCCGCGTCGGCACCTCCAAGCCTGGCTGCGTCGGCTCAAGCCCGGCTCCGCCTCGGCACATTCAAGCCCGGCTCCGCCTCGGCACCTCCAAGCCCGGCTCCGCTGGCACATTCAAGCCCGGCTCCGCGTCGGCACCTCCAAGCCCGGCTCTGAGTCGGCACCTTCAAGCCGTCGGCTCAACATCGGCACTCAAGCCCAGCTCCGCATGACACTTCAAGCCCGGCTCCGTGTCGGCACCTCAAGCCCGGCTCGCGTCAGCACCTCCAAGCCGGCTCCGCGTCGGCACATTCAAGCCCGGCTCGCGTCGGCACTTCAAGCCCGGCTCCGCATCGCACCTTCAAGCCGGCTGCGTCGGCACACTCAAGCCCAGCTCCGCGTTGGCACTCCAAGCCCGGCTCCGCGTCGGCACCTCCAAGCCCGGCTCCTGTCAGCTTCAAGCCCGGCTCCGCGGCACATTCAAGCCCGGCTCCGCGTCGGCACCTCCAAGCCCGGCTCCGCATCGGCACATTCAAGCCTGGCTCCACGTCGGCACCTCCAAGCCCGGCTCCGCGTCGGCACATTCAAGCCAGGCTCCGCGTCGGCACCTCCAAGCCCGGCTCCGCATCGGCACACAAGCCCGGCTCCGCGTCGGCAACGGCTTCGGCACACTCAAGGCTCCGCTGGCACACTCAAGCCCGGCTCGGCACATTCAAGCCCGGCTCCACGTCGGCACCTCAATCGGCAAGGCTCCGCGTCGGCACCTCCAAGCCCGGCTCCGCAAGCCGGCTCCGCGTCGGCACCTCAAGCCCGGCTCCACTCGGCACCCAAGCCCGGCTCCGCGTCGGCACTCAAGCCCGGCTCCGCTCGGCACCTCCAAGCCCGGCTCCGCATCGGCACATTCAAGCCTGGCTCCACGTCGGCACCTCCAAGCCCGGCTCCGCGTCGGCACATTCAAGCCGGCTCCGCGTCGGCACCTCCAAGCCCGGCTCCGCTCGGCACACTCAAGCCCGGCTCCGCGTCGGCACTCCAAGCCCGGCTCCGCGTCGGCACACTCAAGCCCCGGCCTCGGCACTCAAGCCCGCTCCGTCGGCACACTCAAGCCCGGCTCCGCATCGGCACATTCAAGCCCGGCTCCACGTCGGCACATTCAAGCCGGCTCCGCGTCGGCACCTCCAAGCCCGGCTCCGCGTCGGCACACTCAACTGCGTCGGCACTCCAAGCCCGGCTCCGCACACTCAAGCCCGGCTCCGCGTCGGCACCTCAAGCCCGGCTCCGCATCGGCACATTCAAGCCCGGCTCCGCTCGGCACCTCCAAGCCCGGCTCCGCGTCGGCACCTCACACTCAAGCCCGGCTCCGTGTCGGCACACTCGGCTCCTCGGCACATTCAAGCCCGGCTCCGCTGGCACTCAAGCCGGCTCCGTCGGCACATTCAAGCCCGGCTCCGCGTCGGCACTCCAAGCCCGGCTCCGCGTCGGCCCGGCTCCGGCTCCGTCGGCACCTCAAGCCCGGCTCCCGTCGGCACTCAAGCCCGGCTCCGCGTCGGCACAACGGCACCTTCAAGCCCGGCTCCGCGTCGGCACTTCAAGCCCGGCCGCGTCGGCACACTCAAGCCCGGCTCCGCATCGGCACATTCAAGCCCGGCTCCGCGCAAGCCGGCTCGGCACTCAAGCCCGGCTCCGCGTCGGCACCTCAAGCCCGGCTCCGCGTCGGCACATTCAAGCCAGCTCCGCATCACCTTCAAGCCTGGCTCCGTCGGCACACTCAAGCCCAGCTCCGCGTGGCACTCCAAGCTCCGGCAAGCCCGGCGGCTTCCGCGTCGGCACCTCCAAGCCCGGCTCCGTCGGCACATTCAAGCCGGCTCCGTCGGCACCTCCAAGCCCGGCTCCCTCGGCACGCCTCGGCACTTCAAGCCCGGCTCCGCAGCACCTCAAGCCGGCTCGTCGGCACCTCCAAGCCCGGCTCCGCGTCGGCACACTCAAGCCCGGCTCGGCACCTCTCAAGCAAGCCGGCTCCGCGTCGGCACCTCCAAGCCCGGCTCGCGTCGGCACATTCAAGCCCGGCTCCGTCGGCACTCAAGCCCGGCTCCGTCGGCACCTCGGCTCGGCACCTCAAGCCCGGCTTCGGCACCTTCAAGCCCGGCTCCGCGTCGGCACTTCAAGCCCGGCTCCGCATCGGCAAGCCCGGCTCCCTCGGCACACTCAAGCCGGCTCCGCGTCGGCACCTCAAGCCCGGCTCCGCGTCGGCACACTCAAGCCCGGCTCCACGTCGGCACACTCAACACTCAAGCACTCAAGCCCGGCTCCGCGTCGGCACGGCACTCAAGCCCGGCTCCGCATCGGCACCTCAAGCCCGGCTCGTCGGCACACTCAAGCCCGGCTCCACGTCGGCACCTCAAGCCCGGCTCCGCGTCGGCACTTCAATTCGGCACATTCAAGGGCACACTCAAGCCCGGCTCCGCGTCGGCACTCAAGCCCGGCTCCGCGTTCAAGCATCAACCCCGGCTCCGCATCGGCACCTCCAAGCCCGGCTCCGCATCAGCACCTCCAAGCCCGTCTCCACATCGGCACCTCCAAGCCCGGCTCCACATCGGCACCTCCAAGCCCGGCTCCGTGTCGGCACATTCAAGCCCAGCTTCGCGTCGGCACCTCCAAGCCTGGCTCCGCGTCGGCACCTCAAGCCCGGCTCCGCGTCGGCACCTCAAGCCCGGCTCCGCGTCGGCACCTTCAACCTAGCTCCGCGTCGGCTAACTCAAGCCCGTCTTCGCCTCGGCACATTCAAGCCGGCTCCGCCTCGCACCTCCAAGCCCGCTCTGCGTCAGCACATTCAAGCCCGGCTCCGCTTCGGCACCTCCAAGCCTGGCTCCGCTTCGGCACCTCCACTCCGCTTCGGCACCTTCAACAGTACCTTCAAGCCCAGCTCCGCGTCGGCACACTCAAGCCCATCGGCACACTCAAGCCCAGCTCCGCATCGGCACTCCAAGCCCGGCTCCGCATCGGCACCTCCAAGCCCGGCCCGGCTCGCGTCGGCACACTCAAGCCCGGCTCCGCATCGGCACTCAAGCCCAGCTCCGCTCGGAACCTCCAAGCCCGGCTCCGCATCGGCACCTCCAAGCCCGGCTCCGCTCGGCACCTTCAAGCCCGGCTCTGCGTCGTCACCTCCAAGCCCGGCTCCGCATCGGCACATTCAAGCCCAGCTCCGCGTCGGCACCTTCAGCCTGGCTCTGCGTCGGCACACTCAAGCCCGGCTCCACGTTGGCACTCCAAGCCCGGCTCTGCGTCGGCACCTCCAAGCCCGGCTCCGCATCGGCACCTTCAAGCCCGGCTCCGCGACGGCACATTCAAGCCCGGCTCGCTCGGCACCTCCAAGCCCGGCTCCGCGTCGCACATTCAAGCCCGGCTCCGCGTTGGCACCTCCAAGCCCGGCTCGCGTCGGTACCTCCAAGCCCGGCTCTGCATGGCACACTCAAGCCCGGCTCCGCGTCAGCACACTCAAGCCCGGCTCCTCGTTGGCACCTCCAAGCCCTAGTTCCGCGTCGACACTCCAAGCCCGGCTCCACGTCGGCACACTCAAGCCAAGTCTTCTCTGGACACTCAAGTCCGGCTTATCATCGGCAATCCAAGCCCAAGACCTCTTGCGGATTCCATTCCAGCTGCCCTTGGATTTCAGCACTGGTCCCCCCCCGCCTTCAATCAACATGGTTCCCTAGGGGCAGGTCATCAACTCTGCAGAAGGAGACCAATTTCTTTAAAGAAAAAGCACCTGAGCCTGGTCCAAGCACCCTCAGGTCACCCTCCGGGGTGAAAAGGCACCTGACGACTCTCAACTCTCTGGTCACCCTCCGGGGTTAAAGGCTCCTGAGCATGGTCAAATCCCAGCGACTCTCGGGTCATCCTTCGGGGTTCAAAAGGCTCTCGACGGCCTCAACTTTGCCTCAGCGGCTTCGTTACAACCTCAACGGCTTCATTTCAGCCTCAACGGCCTCAACTCTGTATCAGCGGCCAACGGCCAATCGGGTAATACCTTTGTTTAAATTACACACTTGTAACATATAACTGGTTACTTTCAGCCATCAAGAAGCCCCAAGATAACTCACAGCTGGGAGAAGCCAACTCCCAGCTCATAGTTGATGGGCATCCGCTCCCAAGCTCTCAAGCCTGTAATCGACGTCGACATCAAACATGACGCAAAGGCAAACATCTACGAAAAAGGCTCAACGGCTCCCTCTGCCTCAGGAGCATCATTGCAGCCTCACTGGCTCTCTGCCTCCATGGCATGTGGACAGGGACCCACATCCAAACATCATGTCAAAAGTTGAAGACCCAAAGTCAGGTGGGGATCAGCCACTTGGGAGGTAACGCCCCTTTCGCCTTGCTGGGGTGGGCCTGCTTCATCTCAGGGGCGAGGGGGCATCTGATGTGGCTGATCCAACACCGTTAGAGAACCGTGAAGGAAACTGATGGAGCCCTGCTTTGGCTTCTGATGTCCCTTCGGCTGATGCAGCTGATCAAACCACATGACCCACGAGATGGAGGGATAACGAACTCAATGTCACACGGTCCGGCGCACTCCGCTCTTCTCGGCCTTGGGCTTATCTTAGCAGCGGCCCACCTCGACCTTGGTGCCGGTCTCAGCATCGGCGGCGGCCCACTTTGACCACAGCATCGTCTCGGTGTGGGCGATGGCCCACTTCGACCACGGCATCGGTCTTGGCATCGGCGACGGCCCACCTTGGCAACGGCGTCGGCTTCGGCATCAGCCTCGGCCCATCTCCTCCGCGGCCCACCTCGATCTTGGCATCGGCCGCGGCCCACTTCGACCACGGCGTCAGTCTCGGCATGGCATCGGTCTCGACGTCGGCGATGGCCCACTTCGACCACGACGTCGGTCTCGGCATGGCATCGGTCTCGGCGTCGGCGATGGCCCACTTCGACCACAGCGTCGGTCTTGGCATTGGCGACGGCCCACCTTGGCAACGGCATCGGGTCGGCCTCGGCATCGGCCTCAGCGGCAGAGGCCGAGATGCATCCACTTGCTATAAGGAATTCCACGTGGCTTGCCAACCCGTTTCTCTTTTGCCAAGATCACGGGTGGTTACCAAAATATTATGAACTGTTGCCGATACTTATGGCACACGTTTAGCAGCTGTAACCGATCTTAACAGAAGATGTGATTCGGCTGTTATCAATGAAGGGTAAGAGGGACCCCCGAACAGGTATATAAAGAGCCCGACCCCCAACGAGGGAGGGGAACTCAATCTCTACTCTCTCATTAAAAAATTCCTTCTTCAGATCGCTGACTTAAGCGTCGGAGGGTCCCCATCGGAACCACCGGTCCGGACTTTTCTTGCAGGTTTTCGGCTGAAGGAGGCAGTCCCTATCATTCCTCTGAAGGCCAACGAAGCATTTCTGTCGCTTGACGCTCCTCAAAAGTGATTTGGCAGCAACATATAGGAATAGTGTCTATATATATAGTCACTGACTTCTTAAGATTATTATATCGAATAAATGTTTGTGAAGACTAAAATATAAATATTGAAACTACTAATTTGTTGCTGAAAATTAAATAATAATACAACAAGACTTTCTATCTAGCATTACATAATTTTATGCATCATTCAATTTGAAGCAGAATGTAAATAATCAAAACATAACAATTGTAAATAACTACAAATGCACAAATATTATTGCATAACAGCTATAAAGAAATGAAAAGCTAATTTTAAAATTAGCTAATCTAAAGAGTTATGGTTAATGAGCTAAATTAGTTGACCTAAATAGCTAAGCTAATTCAGCTCGACCTATCTAAAGAGTTTTGATTGATGATCTAAAGAGATAAGGTTGATGGTCTAATTACTTGAGAAGTTAAAACTGATAAGCTAAATTAATTGACCTAAATAGCTATGATTTATGAGTTTAATCAGTTGATTTAAAGAGTCATGATTGATGAGCTAAATCAGTCTATCCAAAGAGCTACGACTAATGACATAAATTAATTAATTTATAACTAATCTAATAAAAAATTAGATTAGTAGTCACATGTTTTTAATATTTGTCATCAAATTATTTGAAAATATTTTTAAAAATAATAAAATATAATAGAATCTAAATTTTTTGTGTTAATTTTTTTTCATGAGTGTTAA
>UESW01003863.1:2713186-2734184 GCA_900491605.1 Calamus simplicifolius
CCCCCCCCCCCCCCCCCCCCAACTTTAAATTTTTTTTGTGGCCTGGCCACCATGGCCAGGCCACGGCAGTGGCCGTGGCCAGAGATGACGACCATGGTTGTGGCCATGGCCGGAGAAGACGAGGAGGGGTGGGGAAACCCCTCCCCCCAAACTGTAATTTTTTTTGGGTGGCCTGGCCACCGTGGCCAGGCCACGGCAGCGGCCGTGGCCGGAGAAGATAGCCATGGCCGTGGCCGTGGCCAGAACCTATTTTTTTTAAAAAAATAATTTAGGAAGAAGGGGGGCTTACCTTGGTCGCGAGGGGATGCCGCCGGAGTGGGGGGAGCTTCCGCCGGGGGAGAGGATGGGGGGAGCCGGAGGAGCGGACGGACGGCGATAGCTAGGGTAGGAATAGGAAGAAGAAGAGAAGGGAAGGGGGGGCCGGCCCGACCAAGCATTAAATAGTAGTGATTAGCGACGCATATATATTGCATCGCTAATCACTTGCTATTTTTTTAAAATTTATTATGGATTAGCGACGCAACAATGCATCGCTAATCCATCGCTAATTTAGCTTTTTTATTATTTTATGCAAAACTTAGCGACAACTAATTGCGTAGCTAATGAGTCGCTAACTTGGCACCAATGTCCGGTAGGAAAATAATTTTTATTTTCTAGGAAATTGCGTCGCAAATGCATCGCAATATTTTTTAAATATTTATAACTAATAAAATTTATATTTTTTGAAAATAATTGCGATGCAAATATTGCGTCGCAATGTTTTTTTTTTAAATTTTTTAATTACATTTATTTTCTAAAAAATATTGAGATGCAATACATGCGTTGTAATATAAAAATTATTTTCTTTAAAAAATTATTTTTATTTTCTAAGAAACTACGTCGCTAATGCATCGTAATATTTTTTTAATAATTATAACTGATAAAATTATTTTTTCTAAAAATAATTGTGACGCATATATTGTGTCGCAAGGTTTTTTTAATTTTTTATTACATTTATTTTTCTTTAAAACATTGCGACGCAATAAATGCGTCGTAATATTAAAAATTATTTTCTCTTGAAAAATTATTTTTATTTTCTAGGAAATTGCATTACAAATGCATCACAATATTTTTTAAATATTTATAACTGATAAAATTTATATTTTCTAAAAATAATTGCGACGCAAATAATGCGTTGCAATGTTTTTTTTAAAAATTATTTAATTACATTTATTTTTCTAAAAACATTGCGATGCAATACATGCGTCGCAATATTAAAAATTATTTTTTTGAAAAAAATTATTTTTTAGGAAACTGCGTCACTAAAGCATCGCAATATTTTTTAATAATTATAACTGATAAAAATATATTTTCTAAAAATAATTGTGATGCACATATTACGTTGCAATATTTTTTTAATTTTTTTATTACTATTATTTTTCTTAAAACATTGCGATGTAATAAATACGTCGCAATATTAAAAATTATTTTATCTAGGAAAATTATTTTTATTTTCTAAAAATTGCATCGACCGATCGGATCGATCGGCGACGATCCGACGGTTGCCATCGATCCAAGCCGTGATCCCAATCGGCCACGACCGATCCCAAACCGTTGCGATCGGTCCGAGATCGCCGACGATCCGATGGTTGTGATCGATCGAAATCCTGATCCCGATCGGCCACGATCGATCTCGGACCGTGGCGATCGGTCCGATCGCCGACGATCCGACGGTTGCGATCGATCCAAGCCCTGATCCCGATCAACCACGACCGATCTCGAACCGTGGCGATCGGTCCGATCAGCGATGATCCGCCGGTTGTGATCGATCCAAGCCATGATCCCGATCGGCCATGATCGATCTCGGACCGTGGCGATCGGTCCGATCGCCGACGATCCGATGGTTGCGATCGTTGCAAGCCCTGATCGATCCTGGTCGACGATGAACGATCTCGAACCATCGCGATCGATCCGATCGGCGATGATCTGATGGTTGCGATCGATCCAAGCTGTGATCCTGATCGGCCACGATTGATCCCGGACCGTTGCAATCGATCCAAGATCGCCGACGATCCGACGGTTGTGATCGATCCAAGCCTGATCCCGATCGGCCATGACGGATCTCGGACCATGGCGATCGGTCCGATCGCCGACGATCCGAAGGTTGCGATCGATCCAAGCCCTGATCCCGATCGGCCACGACCGATCTCAGACCATGGCGATCGGTCCGATCGCCGATGATCCGACGGTTGCGATCGATCCAAGCCCTTATCCTGATCGACCACGACCGATCTTGGACCATGGCGATCGGTTCGATCGGTGATGATCCGCCGGTTGCGATCGATCCAAGCCGTGATCCCAATCAGCCACGACCGATCTCGGACCGTGGTGATCGATCCGATGGCCGACGATCCGATGGTTGCGATCGATCCAAGCCCTGATCGATCCCGGTTGGTGATGAAAAATCTCAGACCGTTGCAATCGATCCGATCGGCGACGATCTAACGGTTGCGATCGATCCAAGCCATGATCCCGATCGGCCACGATTGATCTCAGACCGTTGCAATTGGTCTGAGATCGTCGATGATCCGACGGTTGTGATCGATCCAAGCCCTGATCCTGATCGGCCACAACCGATCTTGGACCGTGGCGATCGGTCCGATCGCCGACAATCCGATGGTTGCGATCGATCCAAGCCGTGATCCCGATCGGCCACGACCGATCTCGGACTGTGGCGATCGGTCCGATCGAAGACGATCCGATGGTTGCGATCGATCCAAACCCTGATCCCGATCGGCCACAACCGATCTCGGACTATGGTGATCGGTCCGATCGCCGACGATCCGATGGTTGCGATCGATCCAAGCCCTGATCCCGATCGGCCACGATCGATCTCAGACCGTGGGGATCAGTCCGATCGGCAACGATCCGACGGTTGCGATCGATCCAAGCCGTGATCCCGATCGGCCACGACCGATCTCCAACCATGGCGATCGGTCTGATCGCTGATGATCCAACGGTTGCGATCGATCAAGGCCGATCGCTGATGATCAACGGTTGCGATCGATCCAAGCCTTGATCGATCCCAATCGGCGATGAACGATCTCGGACCGTCTCGATCGATCCGATCAGCGATGATCTGACAGTTGCGATCGATCCAAGCCGTGAACCCGATCGGCCACGACCGATCCCGAACCATTGCAATTGGTCCGAGATCGCCGACGATCCGATGGTTGTGATCGATCGAAGTCCTGATCTCGATCGGCCATGACCGATCTCGGACCGTGGCAATCGGTCCGATCGCTGACGATCCGATGGTTGCGATCGATCCAAGCCGTGATCCCGATCGGGCACGACCGATCTTGGACCGTGGCAATCGGTCCGATCGGTGACGATCCGACGGTTGCGATCGATCCAAGTCCTGATCCCGATCGGCAATGACCGATCTCAGACTGTGGCGATCGGTCCGATCACCGACGATCCAATGGTTGCGATCGATCCAAGCCATGATCCCGATCGGCCAAGACCAATCTCGGACCGTGGCGATCGGTCCGATCAGCGACGATCTGATGGTTGCCATCGATCCAAGCCATGATCCCGATCGGCCACGACTGATCTCGGACCGTGGTGATCGGTCCGATCACCGATGATCCAACGGTTGCGATCAATCCTGGTCGACGATGAACGATCTCGGACCATCGCGATCGATCCGATCGGCGACGATCTGATGGTTGCGATCGATCCAAGCCGTGATCCCGATCGGCCATGACCGATCCCGGACCATTGCAATCGGTCCGAGATCGCCGACGATCCAACGGTTGCGATCGATCCAAGTCCTTATCCCATCGGCCACGACCGATCTCGGACCGTGGTGATCGGTCCGATCACCGATGATCCGATGGTTGCGATCGATCCAAGCCGTGATCTCGATCGGCCACGATCGATCTCAGACCGTGGCGATCGATCCGATCGGCGACGATCCGACGGTTGCGATCGATCCAAGCCCTGATCTCGATAGCAATTAATTTTATTTAAAATAATTGCGACGCAATAAGTGCGTCGCTAAATTAAAATATAATTTTCCTAATTTTTGATTTATTGCATCGCTAATGCGTCGCTATTTAACATACTTAATTTTTTAAAAATATTGTGACACACTGAGTTGCGTCGTAATATTTTTTTCTCATGATTATATTTTATAAAAATTTATTTATTTAAAATGATTGCGATGCAATTATTGCGTCGCTAAATTATTTTTAACTAATTTTGGACATTTAAATCTTTAAATATGGGTAAGGGCCTAGGAATGTAAATTGTAGAACTTAAAGGAACTTTCTCGATGGCTATGATACTATAAAATTCAATATCTACATGTAGCATATCCTGCAGAAATTTGTTGGCATTTTGTATGCATCTAATTTGAACCGCTATTTTAACAGACCTGCAATCTTCTTACTTTATAATTTATGCTCAAGATTAAGGACAATATTTTCATCTTCTTGTGCTTATGCATCTTAGTGATTGTAAACAATAATAACAACTTCTTTGCTTAATTAGTTAAGAAAAAGCATCTTCTATGTGGGTAAAGCCAAAAAGTTTACACACAAAAAACAACAAGACTTTTAAGTGAACAAAAAGGAGGCATCTTTTGTTATCAATTACAACACAAATATTTGAGAAAATATATAAACAGCTCAGATTAAATAAAATGATCTCCAATCCCATTCTTCAACTAAATGGCAGAACTTACTCCATCCACATGGTGTCAGCTATGAGAATAAGTTATGATCCACAATGGTTTGAGAGACTGCCACAACCAGCCTATCATCCTGACATTCTACAATTGATGCTAATTCCATGTCTATGATGGATAAGAAAAGGGTTCATTGTGAAATCTGAAGGGTCAGTTGGTGGGTAGAGAGACCTACCTTTGTGATAGTGCAGTTTAAGCTCATGCTGCCCAAGCAAACCTCCAAGTTTTTTCAAGACTTGAAGCAAGTCAAGCTAAAGAGGAAGGCAAGTTTTAATATATGAAACTATAATCACCTACAGAGGCAATTATAAGCTCAAGAGCCTGATCACTAATTCATATGCATTCCGCAACTGATCTCTACTTTGACAAGAAAAGTAATTGATGTTTGGCCCCATAAGGAACATTTTACTCCTACAATGAGCACTTTTGTCATCAAAAAATGATTTCACCGGCCAAATCATGAGAAGGTCATTGTTTATTTGATGCCATCAAAATGCTTCTCTTCCATCAAATCTTTGCATGTTGGATACTAACTTAGACCTTACACTACAGTAATTTTTGGGGATAGCAATGCTTTTAAAGTAATTTCCCGACGCTTTTCTAGCATCGAGAAATAGCTTCTCGACGCTTTTGTAAGCATCGAGAAATTGGGAGTGGAAATGAAATTTCTCGACGCTTTTGGAAAGCGTCGGAAAATACGATGCCGACGCTTTAAAAAGCATCAGCAAAATACAATACCAACGCTTTTAAAGCGTCGGCAAAATACGAGATCAAACTTCTCTTGGACCTCAAAACCTCTCTCAGACTCGTCAACATCAAAGGCTTCGAGTCCTAGATGCCGGGCAACTCCCTGTGTAGTTTCACTGGAATTGTCTGCAATTCCGACAACTCCATTGCCGAGATCAACCTCGACAATCAAGGTATTTTCGGAGGGCTACCATTGTCCTCTCTCTGCCAGCTCCCCTCTCTCTCTCGGCTCTCTTACGGATCCAATCACCTCTCCGGGCATTCACGCCGACATCCGAAACTGCACCGGCCTCCGGTACCTGAATCTCGCCTTCAATAAGTTCACCGGATTGTTCCCGACCTGTCCCCTCTCAACAAGCTCCGGGTCGTGAATCTATCCGATAACGGGTTCTCGGGTTCGTTCTCGTGGAGTTCTCTCGGTAAGCTCACCAAGCTGGAAGTTCTGAGCCTGGGGGATAATAACGGGTTCGATGAAAGCCCGTTTCTGGAGGTGGCGACGACTCTAACCAATCTCTCCTGGCTCTACCGCTCCGATACAATATTAAAGGTGTAATCCCGCCGTCGATCGGGAATCTAACGGAACTCCAGGATCTCAAGCTCGCCAACAACTTCCTCTCTGGCCAGATCCCGCCAGAGATCAGGAAGCTGAACAAGCTCCGGCAGCTTGAGCTGTACAATAATTTGCTTACTCGAAAGTTCCCGCCGGGTTTGGGAACCTCTCCGATCTCTCCTTCTTCGATGCGTCGATGAATTTTTTAAGAAGTTGAAAGAGGGACAGAGAAGCCAAAAGGGCGAGTAGATATATAGGAGGGGAGAACCAGGTGGGGCTTCAGTATGGGACTAAAGAAGCACTAAGGCGGAGCTAGCAATGCTCCGAGTCCTCGACCTCAGCCAGACTGTCCTCCTCTCAGCCACCGCCGGAGGGCGGGGAGATGCTCATGTGCCACTCTATCCTCGTCCGAGCCCTAGACCCTGCCCTACTCGTCCTTAAATTCCACAGTCGCATCGCTGCTGACGAAGAAGGCTCCGCCTCCCCCTTGGCCTCGGGCTCCGGATCAGGTTCCAGTTTTGGCTCTGGCTCTAACTCCGGCTTCTCTGGACCCGCTCGTGGAAGGAGGGACCGCGAGCTTCATCCGGTTCACCGCTTCATGGAGGTGGGCAAGGAGCTTTTCCCTGACCTCCTCCAGCCCTGCGTCGCCCTCCCAACCCTGCGCCGGGCTCGGATCCGCGGTCCGCCGCCTCCACCGTCGATCTCCGACTTGTGCCGCCGCTGATGATCTCCCCTTTGCGGTTCACGTTCATGCAATGGAGGAGCCGCTGGTTCCCCCACGTCTTGAGGACCGGAAAGAAGAAGTTGTGGAGGAGATTACCCTGGGCCTCCGCTCTCGAGGGTGCGGCCGCCGCCGCCGCCATCGGGGATCCGGCGGCATCAAGGCCGTCTCGATGGAGATCACCATCGATTCCACGGCCCGAGGGTGTCTATTACTGTGTCTTTTTCGGCAATGGAACCCTCTCTCTCTCTTCCTTATTCCCTCGCATTAGCCTTTTCCCTACCAACACTTTTTTTAAGCGTCGGCAGGCTACGTGAGTTCCCGGCGCTTCAATGAAGCGTTGAGAAAAAAGAGTTGCTATCCATGATTTTTGTGTAGTGTTATGACAACATCATACTTTTTTCTTGTATAGTTAGGGCATTAAAGAGCTTCTGAGACTCCTGATATTTGACTTCTCATCATTGGTCTTTTTTTCCTCACCGCTTGAGATCTTAGAAAAGATGTGGACTATTGATATTGTTGTCTTTGTGTGTAATTCCACCCCCCCCCTCTTTAAAAAAAAAAAAGAAAAAAGAAAAGTAATTATTGACCCAATTATTGATTTTGATGATTAACAAAAGACATGAGTATATTCACTATATTTCTGACAGATTTAATAAGTATTTCAGGGATTAAAAACGTTTAATCAATCAAAAGGAATAAGTTTTGAATCAAATTTTAATGAAATTTTTCAAAGTTCAGAACTTAGAGTCGACACCCAAATAGTCAAGAGCCGACCCCAAGGCGTATCAGAAGATTTCTGGATTTTTGGCATGGTCCGGAGTTGACACCCAGAGTTTCGGAGCCAACTCCAACCTGAGATACAGAGAAGTGTATTCTGTTTCAATTTTTAGAGCTGACACCTAGAATTCGGGAGCTGACACCTAAGAGTTCGGGAGACGACACTTGAGTTTCTGGAGCCGACTCTAACTTGAGAACAGAGAACGTGTTTTTATAGATATTTCTGGAGCCGACACCGTTGGATTCCAGAGCCGACTCTCGAAAGCGACGAGCCGACACTTAACTTTCTCGGAGCCGACTCTCAACAACTTTTTATTTGCTATTTTTGGACACCCGATCTGGAGCCGACACCTAAAAAGTTGGAGCCAACTCCAACCTATCAGGAACGGATTTTTAATTGTCAGAACGACTCCACGGTAATATTTTTTTTACCTAATCTCTAACGGCTATTTTTCTTTGTGTGTAGAAGTATCCAAGCATCTCATAACGGCTATATTTTCCACCTAAACTTGGATTAAGAGATCTATAAAAAGGAGAAAATCGTCGTTTGAAAAAGTAGAGAACAGAGAGAGAGAGAAGAGACTGAAAAAAAAAATTCAAAAATCTTAAGAGAAAAATCAAAGAGGAAAAGACTCAGAGCTCAAATCCATCAATCCCAGAAAGTTCAAAGAGAAATCCACAAGCTTCTCAAGATCAAATCAAGGAGATTTTCAATGTTAGAAGAAAGAAAGCAAAAGCCCCAAATCCTTAACTTCTCAACTGCAACTTTTAGTGAAGAATCTGAGCTGAGGCCCTGATTCATCTTTCAAAGGAGAAGAGGAAAAGAGGAAAAGAAGAAAAGCTTACTTTCAAATGCTTCATTCAGGCTTTCCTATCCTTGTTTATTTATTTATATATTTGCTCATTTAAGGAGTTTTTTGTATTCTAAACTCTATTTTCCATTTGAGTTAGCTAATTCAATCAGGGGATTGAAATAGTGGAGGTAGTATACCTCGGGACAAGCTAAGGATAGCTTGTGTTTGGGTTTTGTGCTGGTGAGCCCAATAAAACCAGCTGGGTTCGTTGTGATCCCGGAGAAACAACAAGTTTTGAGTTGTGAGCTTATAAAACAACTCGGCTGTAATCAAGTGGATTATAGTGTGGGCCCAAGTGCTACTTGGAGTGGATGTAGGTGTTGGATACACCAAACCACTATAAAATCTTTGTGTTTGTCGTGCTTTATCTCTTTGTCTCTCTATCTCATTTATTTGTGCTCAGCACTTATCTATAACTTAAGCACTTTCATATCAGAGCACTTAGTTTTAAAGAGCTAAAAAATTTTTAGAACCCAATTCACCCCCCTCTTAGGTTGCCATCTGGGCCAACAATTGGTATCAGAGCTTGTGCTCATTGTTTATTTGATCAAACGATCAAGAGCTAAAGATCCAAATGGCAGCTCAAGCTGGATCTTCATTTGCTGAAGGTCACTCTACAAATAGACCTCCTTTATTTAATGGTTCAAACTATTCTTATTGGAAAGCTAGAATGAGAATCTTTATCCAAGCTTTAGATTATGAACTTTGGAGTGTAATCACTAATGGATCAAGCACACCCATACACTTAGTAGATGGTTCAATGGTTCCAAAACCAAAGGGATTGGAATGAGAACGATAGGAAAATGGCTCAGCTCAATGCTAAGGCCATGAATGTTTTATATTGTGCTTTAGATGCTAATGAGTTTAATAGAATTTCTACATGTATTTCTGTAAAAAAAATTTGGGACAGATTAGAAATTACCCATGAGGGTACTAATCAAGTCAAAGAATCAAAGATTAATATTCTTGTTCATAAATATGAATTGTTTAGCATGGAACAAACTAAATCTATAACCTGCATGTATACACGATTTACTGATATTGTGAATGGTTTAAAGAGTCTTGGCAAGACCTATACTAACTCTGAATTGGTTCATAAAATTCTTAGGTCTCTTCCAAGGTCATGGGAAGCAAAGGTGACTGTAATCCAAGAAGCCAAGAACCTCAATACCTTACCTTTGAAGGAGCTACTTGGATCACTAATGACCCATGAGTTGACCATGAAGCATATAGAGGAAGATGTCAAGAAGAAGAAAACAATTGCCCTCAAAGCTGCAGAAATTGAAAAGCAGCTGTGATGAAGAAGATAATGATGATGAGGACTGCACTCCTTGCAAAGAAATTCAAAAGATTTATGCAAAGAAGGAGACCCTTCATAAGAAAAAATTTGGAACAAAGATGGAAGCTGAAAAAGAAAAAGAAAAGGACAAGGATAAAGAGAAAACCCCCTCATATGCTATGAATGTAAGAAATGGGGCACTTTAGATATGATTGTCCTCAATTGAAAAAGCCTCCAAAAAGAAGAAGAATGGCATATGTTGCAACATGGAGCGACAGCGAAGAATCCTCATCCGAGGAAGAACAAAAGGAAGTTGCAAACATTTGCTTTATGGCAAAAGAAGATGATGAGGTAAGTACTGAAACTCATGACTTTACTTTGAAGAATTATGATGCATTTAATGAATTAGTTATGATTTTAAAATTTTAAAAAAGAAAAGCAAATCTTGAAAATAAAAATTTAAATCTTATCAAAGAAAAGAAACTAACTCATGAAGTTGAAAAACTAAAATCTGAAAATAAAATTTGATAAAAGAAAAGAATCAATTTCAATGAAAATGTTAGTTTAAAGAAGGAAGTTGATAAATATAAAATATAGTTGATAAATTTACATATAGCTCTAAAAAATTAATTTGCTATTGAGTAATCAAAGAGCTGTATTTGATAAAGCTGGATTAGGTTATAGGCCTAACAAGAAACAAAAGTATGTTAAAAATTTCTTTAGAAAAGAACAAGATAAAAATGATGTTTCATGTTATTGCTGTAACAAGAAAGGACATAAAGCCTATGAATGCAATTTTAGAAAAATTAATAAGAATTTAAGTATTAAAGGAAAGAAAATATGGGTTCCAAAAGGAACAATCTTTGTTGCTACTAACCATGAAGGACCCAAGAAAGCTTGGGTACCTAAACAGAAAGTTTGATCACTTTGCAGGAGTGTCTTGCGGCCAAAAGATCAAAACGAAAGTGGTATCTTGATAGCGGCTGCTCAAGGCACATGACGGGTGACAAGGAGCAATTCATCACCCTTGAGGATAAAAGAGGAGGAGTTGTAACATTTGGAGATAATGGCAAAGGCCAGATTATGGGATTTGGTAAAATTCAGATAACTCCCTCCACTTTTATAGAAAATGTTCTTTATGTAGATGGTTTAAAGCATAATTTAATTAGTATTAGCCAATTGTGTGATAAAGGTTTCAAAGTTTCATTTGAAGCTTCTATCTGCACTGTTTCTAATCCCATTGACAATAGCATTATATTTACTTGAATAGAAATGGCAATGTATACTTAATTGATTTAGACAATTTGTCTACTAGTAATCATTGCTTAGTTGCTGATAATGCTAATGTAAATGAGATTGGATGGTTATGGCATCGTAGATTAGGTCATGCAAGCACACACTTAATTTCAAAATTAATTAGAATGGATTTAGTTAAAGGACTTCCAAAGTTAGATTTTGAAAATAACAGAATTTGTGATGCATGTCAATTTGGAAAACAAACTAGAAACTCTTTCAAATCTAAAAATGTTGTTTCCACTTCTAGGCCACTAGAGCTACTTCACATGGACCTTTTTGGACCTACTAGAACCACTAGTCTAGGAGGAAAGAAATATGGTCTTGTGATAGTAGATGATTATTCTAGATTCACTTGGGTATTGTTTTTGGCTCACAAGGATGAGACTTTCTCAATATTTCTAAATTCTTCAAGAAAGTCACTAATGAGAAAAAACACCATAGTGTCTCTTAGAAGTGATCATGGCACAGAATTTGAAAATCACTTATTTAAAAATTTCTGCACTGAACATGGCATTCATCATAATTTTTCTGCACCTAGGACACCACAGCAAAATGGAGTTGTAGAAAGAAAAATAGAACTTTAGAAGACATGGCCCGTACCATGCTATGTGAAAGCCAACCTCCAAAATACTTTTGGGCGGAAGCTATAAACACGGCATGTTACATCCTTAATAGAGCCCTAATTAGGCCAATTCTTAAGAAAACTCCTTATGAATTATGGAATAATAGGAAACCAAACATTAGTTATTTTCATGCATTTGGTTGTAAATGTTTTATTCATAATAATGGAAAGATAATCTTAAAAATTTGATGCAAAATCTGATGAAGGCATATTCTTAGGATATTCAACAACTAGTAAAGCCTATAGTATTTAACAAGAAATTAATTGTAGAAGAATCTATTCATGTAGTTTTTGATGAGTCTTTAGCATCAAGTTCAGAAAAGATTGATGATGAGGAAGATACAAATATACTAGAAAGAGATATTGAAAAATTAAATATAGATGTATCTTCAGATCATGAACAAGAAGCTAAAGATGATGATTCACCTAGGGTTGATGTTATTGATACTAATCATAATGAAGTAGATCTTCCTAGAGATTGGAGATATGCCTATGGTCATCCAAAGGAATTGATTATAGGTGATCCATCTCAAGGAGTAAGAACTAGATCATCTATGAGAAATATCAATAATCATCTTGCATTTGTATCTCAAATTGAACCTAAAACTATTGAAGAAGCTGAAAAAGATAGTAATTGGATGCTAGCTATGCAAGAAGAATTAAATCAATTTACTAGGAATAATGTATGGTCCTTAGTTGATAGACCTAAAGGTCATTCAGTTATAGGATCTAAATGGGTATTTAGAAATAAATTGATGAAAATGGCATAGTAATTAGAAATAAAGCTAGATTAGTTGCAAAAGGATATAATCAAGAAGAAGGAATTGATTTTGATGAAACTTTTGCACCTGTAGCTAGATTAGAAGCAATTAGATTACTTGCATTTGCATGTCATATGAACATCAATTTATTTCAAATGGATGTTAAAAGTGCATTTTTAAATGGTTTTATAAATGAAAGTTTTTGTAGAACAACCACCTGGTTTTGAAGATCATGAATTTTCAAATCATGTTTTTAAATTACACAAAGCACTATATGGTTTAAAACAAGCACCTAGAGCTTGGTATGATAGGTTAAGCAAATTTCTAATTGAAAATGATTTTTCTAGAGGAAATGTAGACAAAACCTTATTTTTGAAAAGAAAAAGACTTATTAGTAGTACAAATATATGTAGATGATATTGTATTCGGTGCTACTAACAATCTTTTGTGTCAAGAATTTGCTAAGTTAATGCAGGGTGAATTCGAGATGAGCATGATGGGAGAACTCAACTTCTTCCTAGGACTTCAAATCAAGCAAAGTAAGGGGATTTTCATCAACCAAACAAAGTACACAAAGGAAATTCTCAAGAAGTTTGGAATGGAATCAATCAAACCCCTTGGAACACCTATGAGTCCTTCATGCAAATTAGACAAAGATGAAGATGGTAAGAAAGTAGATCAAAAATACTATAGAGGTATGATGGATCTCTACTTTACTTAACTGCAAGTAGACCAGATATCATGTTTGCTGTTTGTCTATGTGCTAGATTTCAATCAGAACCTAAAGAATCTCACTTAATTGCTGTAAAAAGAATACTAAGATATCTAAGTGGAACTAAAAATGTAGGATTATGGTATTCTAGAGACTCAACACTAAATTTAATTGCTTATTCTGACTCTGATTATGCTGGATGTAAACTAGATAGAAAAAGTACAAGTGGTGCATGTCAATTTTTAGGAAGTAACTTAATCTCTTGGTTTAGCAAAAAGCAAAATTCGGTTGCATTATCTACTGCTGAAGCAGAATATGTTGCAGCTGGAAGTTGCTGTGCTCAAATCCTTTGGATTAAGCGACAACTTGAAGATTATGGCATAACACTTGATAAAACTCCTATTAGATGTGATAATACAAGTGCAATCAATTAACTAAAAATCCAATCCAACATTCAAGAACTAAACACATTGAAATTAGATATCACTTTATTAGAGAACATGTAGCTAATGGTGAAATTTGTCTTGATTATGTTAGTACTGAAGAACAATTAGCTGACATATTTACAAAACCTTTGAGTGAAGAGAGATTTTGTTATCTTAGAGGAGAATTAGGGATTTGTGATCCTTTGGAATGACTTTGAAACCCTAAGGAATGATTATCTAGAATTCAATCAATTTCTTGAAATTCTTCATGATTTTAAGGACAATTTATCTAGACATTTGAGCAATTTGATTCACCACATTCCAAAGATTTTATCAAAAATTTATTGATTTTTTGACAAGTTTCGGATCTTTGAAACTCTTTATTTTTCTCTGAAACTGTCAGTGGAGTCGACACCTTAATTTATGGAGTCGACACCTTGTCTGTGTCGCTCTCGGTCTGAGACCTTGGAGCCGACACCCGCTTAAGCGAGCCGACTCCAGTTCGAGGCTAATGTGTTAGCGACTTGGAGTCGACACCCGACTTTGCGGGAGTCGACACCAAGTGGTCCCAAATTGACTTATTAGGGCAGAGTCGACACCTTTCATTTTAATCGACTCCAAACCTCTCCAAACTCTCTCCAACTCTTCCAAATCCAAAATCCCTCAAATCAACCATTCCCTAGCTTCAATGGCACCTAAACGCAGGGGATCGGTTTTGGAGCTTGGGAAGGACGTGAGGCGTCCTCGAGAACCTTCACCAAGCTCGATCCTTCTTCATCCACACCGAGATAATCCAAGCCCCTCTCCTCAAATCGACACTTTGCTGGCGTGTAATCACAATGGGTAGGAAAGTAGATTTCATTTCTTTGAGGAGAAGGTTTTACATTGGTCAGTTAAGAACTCGGTTGGGATAAGGTATGTTCTTGGATGTTCCTACTTATCCAGCCCTAGTTAAGGAATTTATTTCAATTTATCTAGAGGAGATGGTGGAATAGTTAGTTCAGTAAGAGGAAAAGGATTCATCTAACTTCAAAATTTTAGGAAATCTTTTAGCCTATCACTGGGCTTGTGCAAGCATTCACAGTGAGAGATCAAATGCTTTATCAAGGATGTTAGGAAGAGAAGTAACTGAATTTGAAGAAATTAGGGCAAACCAATTGCCTCTTGAGCTTAGATTGCTTCACAATATCTGTGGTAGGATTTTATTTCCCAAGACTGGCAGGTTTGAGTATGTCTCAGAGCGAGACATTGTAATTATGGACAGTGTTTTGATTGGTCAGCCAATTAATTTGGCTGGTATGATGGTCTGGTATATGGCAGAGGCAGGGAATAAGAAAAGATCCACTTTACCCTATGGCATGATTTGAACTTTAGTATTCCAAAGCTAGGGTGTTGTCATTTCAGAAAATGAATCCAAAAAGAATTTAAGGCACACAGACTACTATAGTTTAGCAACTGTGCATAGAATGGGATTTATGAAAAAAGATGGAATTTGGGAAAGGAAATGTTAACCCAATTATTGATTTTGATGATTAATAAAAAGATATGAGTATATTCATTTTATTACTAATACATTTAACAAGTGTTTCAGGGCTTAAAAAGATTGATCAATCAAAAGGATAAAGAAATACGTTTTTGAATCAATTGCCAGAAGTATGTTTCAAAATTCAGAGCCTGGAGTCGACACCTAGAAGGTCTGGAGCTAACCCCATGGCGGATTAGATGCTTTCCTGATTTTTGGCATGGTCAGGAGTTGACACTCAGAGTTTCGGAGCCGACACCTAGATTTCAGGAGCCGACACTTACAGTCTCTGGAGCCGACTCCAACCGAGAACAGAAAGCATGTTTTTGGACTACTCTGGAGCCGACACTTACAGTTTTTCGGAGCCGACTCCCGAATGCGACGAGCCGACACTTACCTTTTTCGGAGCCGACTCCTCAACGAACTTTTACTTTCTATTTTTGGATACCGACTTGGAGCCGACACCTGAAAAGTTGGAGCCGACTCCAACCTGTCAGGAATGGATTTTCAAAGTGTCAGAACGGCCTCCAACGGTAATATTTTCTTACCTAATCTCTAACGGCTATTTTCTTGTGTGTAGAGGAATCCAAGGATCTAACGGCTAGTTTTTCACCTAATCTTGGATTAAAGAAGAATCTATAAAAGGGGAGTCCGTCCGTTTGAAAAAATGAGAAGAAAAAAAATAGAGAGAAAACAAATTGAAAAAATCCGAGAAGTCTTGAGAAAGAAATCAAGAGGAAAGAGTCAAAGTTCAAATCCATCAACTCCAAAAAGCTCAAAGAGAAATCCAAGGCATTCAAGTTCAAAATCGAAGGATTTTCCAAAGAAGAAAAAGAAGCAAAAGCCCTATTTTTCCAACTTCTCAACTGCAATCTTTGTGAAGAATCTGAGCTGAGGCCTGATTCAACATTCAAAGGAGAAGAGGAAAAGAAGAAAAGAAGAAAAGCTCAAATCAACTCTGCTTCAAACAGGCTTTTCTAACCTTGTTTATTTATATTGAATATTTGCTCATTTGAGGAGCTGTTTGTTATTGTAAACTCTATTTCATTTATTTTTGCTAGTTCAATCAGGGGGATTGAATTAGTGGAGGTAGTATACCTCGGGTCAAGCTAGATTAGCTTGGGTTTGGGTTTTGTGCTGGTGAGCCCGAAAACCAGCTGGGTTCGTTGTGATCCCGGGAAACAACAAGTTTTGAGTTGTGAGCTTGTAAAACAACTCGGCTGTAATCAGTAGATTATAGTGTGGACCCAAGTGGTACTTGGGAGTGGACGTAGGTGTTGGATACACCGAACCACTATAAAATCCTTGTGTTTGCCGTGTTTTGATTCTCTCTCTCTATCTCTTTGTTTGTGCTTAATATTTATCCTGCACTTAATCTTTGTATTCCAAAGCCAATATTTTAAAAGGTTAAATTTTTTAAGAATCCAATTCACCCCCCCTCTTGGGTTGCCATCTGGGCCAACAATTGGTATCAGAGCAAGTGCTCATTTGAATTTGGTCTAACGATCAAGAGCTAAAGATCCAAATGGCAGCTCAAGCTAGCTCATCTTATTTAGAAGGTCAATCCACTAATCGACCTCCTTTATTTAATGGAACTAATTATAGTTATTGGAAAGCTAGGATGAAGATTTTTATTCAAGCACTTTACTATGACTTATGGGGAATCATAGTTAATGGTCCACACACACCCATAATTAGAGTAGACAACATGGTGATTCCTAAACCGGAAATGGAATGGGATGAATATAATAAGAAGTTGGCTCAGCTCAATGCTAAAGCCATGAATGTTTTGTATTGTTCATTGGATGCAAATGAATTTAATCAAATTTCAACATGTATTTCCGCAAAAGAAATTTGGATAGATTAGAAGTTACCATGAGGGTACTAATCAAGTAAAAGAATCAAAAATTAATATTTTGGTGCATAAATATGAATTATTTAGCATGGAACAAACTGAAATAATTACATGCATGTACACAAGATTCACTGATATTGTTAATGGCTTGAAAAGTCTTGGTAAGACTTATACTAATTTTGAACTTGTGCGTAAAATTCTTAGGTCACTTCCAAGATCATGGGAAGCGAAGGTGACTGCAATCCAAGAAGCCAAGGATTAAAATGTTTTACCTTTGGAGGAGCTACTTGGATCC
Source organism: Calamus simplicifolius (assembly GCA_900491605.1). Classification (NCBI taxonomy): domain Eukaryota; kingdom Viridiplantae; phylum Streptophyta; class Magnoliopsida; order Arecales; family Arecaceae; genus Calamus; species Calamus simplicifolius. The sequence continues at coordinate 2,730,338 of UESW01003863.1, forward strand.
TTAATGACTCATGAGCTGACTATGAAACAACATCAAGAGGAGGAAGTCAAGAAGAAGAAAACTATTGCCCTCAAGGCTGCAGAAAGTGAGGAAAGCTGCAGTGATGGTGATGATGATGAGGAAACTGCACTCCTTGCAAAGAAATTCAAAAGTTCATGCAAAGAAGGAGACCCTTCCACAAGAAAAAGTCTGGAACAAAAATGAAGGAGAAAAAGAGAAAGAGAAGGACAAAGAAAAAGAGCCCTTAATATGTTATGAGTGCAAGAAACCGGGGCATTTTAGATATGACTGTCCTCAATTGAAGAAAGTCTACAAGAAGAAGAAGAAGGCTTATGTTGCAACATGGAGTGATAGTGAAGAATCCTCTTCCGAGGAGGAACAAAAGGAAGTTGCCAACATTTGCTTTATGGCAAACGACGACATTGAGGTAAGTTCTGAAACACCTTATGATAATTTCACTTTTGAAGAATTATATGATGCATTTAATGAGTTAGTAAGAGATTTTAAGGTTCTGAAAAAGAAAAATAAATCATTGAAAAATGATAATCTAAATCTTGTCAACGAAAAAGATAATCTTACTCATGAAGTTGAAAAATTGAAATCAGAAAATGAAGCTTTGATTGAAGAAAAAGGATCAATTTCCAATAAAATGATAGATTAAAGAAGGAAGTTGATAAATATAAAAATATAGTTGATAAATTTACATATAGTTCTGAAAAACTTAATTTATTATTGAGCAATCAAAGAGCTATATTTGATAAGGCTGGATTAGGTTATAGGCCTAACATAAAACAAAAGTATGTCAAAAACTTCTTTAGAAAAGAACAAGATAAAAATGAAGTTTTATATCATTATTGTAACAAAAAGGGACACAAAGCCTTTGAATGTAATTTTAAGAAAATTAATAAGAATTTAAGTAGTAAAGGAAGGAAAATATGGGTTCCAAAAGGAACAATCTTTATTGCTACTAACCATGAAGGACCCAAGAAGGCTTGGGTACCTAAATATAAGACTTGATCATTTTTGCAGAGTGTCTTGCGGCCAAAAGATCAAAGCAAAATGGTATCTCGATAGTGGCTGCTCAAGACACATGACGGGTGACAAGGATCAATTCATCACCCTTGAAAGCAAAAAGGGAGGAGTTGTTACGTTTGGTGACAATGGCAAAGGCCAGATTATGGGATTTGGTAAAATTCAAATAACTCCCTCCACATTTATTGAAAATGTCTTATATGTTAATGGTTTAAAGCATAATCTAATTAGTATTAGCCAATTGTGTGATAAAGGTTTCAAAGTATCATTTGAAGCTTCTATTTGCACTGTTTCTAATCCCATTGATAATAGCATTGTATTTATTGGAAATAGAAATGGCAATGTGTACTTGATTGATTTAGACAATTTGTCCACTAGTAATCATTGCTTAGTTGCTAATAATGCTAATATGAATGAGATTGGATGGTATGGCATCGTAGATTAGGTCATGCAAGCACACCTAATTTCAAAATTAATCAGAATGGATTTAGTAAAAGGCCTTCCACAACTAGATTTTGAAAATAACAAAATCTGTGATGCATGTCAATTTGGAAAACAAACTAGAAACTCTTTCAAAACTAAAAACATTGTTTCCACTTCTAGGCCACTTGAACTACTTCACATGGATCTCTTTGGACCTACTAGAACCACTAGTCTAGGAGGAAAGAAATATGGTCTTGTGATTGTAGATGATTATTCTAGATACACTTGGGTATTATTTTTAGCTCATAAAGATGAGACCTTTCCAATATTTTTGAAATTCTTCAAGAAGTCACAAATGAGAAAAACAACACCATAGTGTCTCTTAGAAGTGATCATGGCACTGAATTCGAAAATCATTTATTCAAAAACTTTTGCATTGAAAATGGCATCCATCATAATTTTCTGCACCTAGGACACCACAACAAAATGGAGTTGTAGAAAGAAAAAATAGAACCTTAGAAGACATGGCCCGTACCATGCTATGTGAAAGCAACCTACCAAAGTACTTCTGGGCGGAAGCTATAAACACGGCATGTTACATTCTTAATAGAGCTTTAATTAGGCCAATCCTTAAGAAAACTCCTTATGAACTATGGAACAATAGAAAACCAAATATCAGTTATTTTCATGCATTTGGTTGTAAATGTTTCATTCATAATAATGGTAAAGATAATCTAGAAAAATTTGATGCAAAATCAGATGAAGGCATATTCTTAGGATATTCAACATCTAGCAAAGCCTACAGAGTGTTTAACAAGAGAAACTTAATTGTAGAAGAATCTATTCATGTAGTTTTTGATGAATCTTTAGCATCGAGTTCAGGAAAGATTGATGATGAGGAAGATACAAACATATTAGAAAGGATATTGAAAAATTGAATATAGATGTATCTTCAGATCATGAACAAGGAGCTAAAGATGATGATTCTCCTAGTGTTGATGTTGTTGATGCAAATCATAATGATGTAGATCTTCCTAGAGATTGGAGATATGCCTATGGTCATCCAAAAGAATTAATTATAGGTGATCCATCTCAAGGAGTAAGAACTAGATCATCAATGAGAAACATCAATAATCATCTTGCATTTGTATCTCAAATTGAACCTAAAACCATTGAAGAGGCTGAAAAAGATAATAATTGGTTGTTAGCTATGCAAGAGGAATTAAATCAATTTACTAGGAATAATGTCTGGTCCTTAGTTGATAGACCTAAAGATCATTCAGTCATAGGATCAAAATGGGTATTTAGAAATAAATTAGATGAAAATGGCATAGTAATTAGAAACAAAGCTAGATTAGTCGCAAAAGGATATAATCAAGAAGAAGGAATTGATTTTGATGAAACTTTTGCACCTGTAGCTAGATTAGAAGCAATTAGATTACTACTCGCATTTGCATGTCATATGAATATCAACTTATTTCAAATGGATGTTAAAAGTGCATTTTTAAATGGATTTATAAATGAGGAAGTTTTTGTTGAACAACCACCTGGTTTTGAAGATCATGAATTTCAAATCATGTTTTTAAATTGCACAAAGCACTATATGGTTTAAAACAAGCTCCTAGAGCTTGGTATGATAGATTAAGCAAATTTCTGATTGAAAATGATTTCACTAGAGGAAATGTAGATAAAACCTTATTTTTGAAAAGAAAAGACAAGGATTTATTAGTAGTACAAATATATGTTGATGATATTGTATTCGGTGCTACTAACAATCTCTTGTGTCAAGAATTTGCTAAGTTAATGCAGGGTGAATTCGAAATGAGCATGATGGGAGAACTCAACTTCTTCCTAGGACTTCAAATCAAGCAAAGCAAAGAGGGGATTTTCATCAACCAAGCAAAATACACAAAGGAACTTCTCAAGAAGTTTGGAATGGAGTCAATCAAACCCTTGGAACACCTATGAGTCCTTCATGCAAATTAGACAAAGATGAAGATGGTAAGAAAGTAGATCAAAAGTACTACAGAGGTATGATCGGATCTCTACTTTACTTAACTGCAAGTAGACCAGATATCAATCTGAACCTAAAGAATCTCACTTAATTGCTGTGAAAAGAATCTTAAGATATCTAAGTGGAACTAAAAATGTAGGATTATGGTATTCTAGAGACTCAACACTAAACTTGATTGCATATTCTGACTCTGACTATGCTGGATGTAAACTAGATAGAAAAAGTACAAGTGGTGCATGTCAATTCTTAGGAAGTAACTTAATCTCTTGGTTTAGCAAAAAGCAAAATTCGGTTGCATTATCAACTGCTGAAGCAGAATATGTTGCAGCTGGAAGTTGCTGTGCTCAAATCCTTTGGATTAAGCGACAACTTGAAGAT
>UESW01003864.1:0-160529 GCA_900491605.1 Calamus simplicifolius
CCCCCCCTTTTTCTTCATCGACTGGCCACCCTCCACCAAATCATATACCATAAACATTATGAAGACCTTGAATTTATATAGTTAACAAATATATCAAATTATTAATATTTTTAAATTATTATATCTGATAAATATGCCAAATTATGACATTAATTTACGAAAGAGTGGTTGATGAAGGAGTGCACATCTAATTCAACACCTTTATTTTTTTTTTTTGCTCTATTTTCACTGATTTTATATATGAATTAATATAGGCGAGAGAGTGCAAAATTGCTTCCTAACTCTATTAAGATATAGGATAAAACTTAGGTGCATCCCGCCACATATTTTGCATTCGATTCTCTATCTAATAAATATCATGAATTCAACAAAAAAAACCTCACAACTAGTAGATTAACCAACTAATGAACTGCATTTAAGTTTTATTCTAAAATAGAAGCTATGGTTCACAAATGTGATGATTTAGGTTATCTTAGGGATGGTTGCTAGAAGGAAGCAATTTTTGGATAAAGTTGGTATATTATATAGACTTGATCTATCACATATCGTTTAAATAATATCTATCATCTCTTGGAAAATCCTCTCATGTTTGTTAAAATCAACTTCAATGAGAGTGTACGAAAAGACTATTTGGTTCAACTTTCATTATTCAAGGGTTTGATGGAGCTCTGCTGTTGATGGATAGTTTTGACACTCTCAACTCCTTTGTTCTATGACTGAGCTATATGCAGCTTGGGCTGGTATTGCTCATATTACTCGGATTCTTTATGCTCATAGCCTTATCATTGAGGGGACCGCTTATTGTCGTGCGGTGGATTCATAAGGAAAGTTGCAACCAAGTTCCTATTAATCCACTACTTCACGATATTTGATCTATTCTTCGAGGAATCCACATGGCCCAGATCCGGTATCTATCGTAAAGTCAATTCTACGGTTGATTGGATAGCGATCTCTATGGCCTTATGCTGGGTTTTGGATATGGAACCAGGATGATCTCTGTCCTCTAATACTCAAGCAAATTTTATAGTATGATTTTTTGAATTGATTCGTACTAGATTAATATGATCATTTATTTGTAAAAAAAAAAAAATTATAGGGCAATATGTTTATTGATAGATTTGATCTATCGATTACATCGTTATTGTGTATATAATATATATATAATAATAATAATAATAATAATAATAATAATAATAACTGGTTAAAAGTGGTATAGCTGCTCTGAACAAGTTGTTGAACTCTTTTTCACATGATTAAATATTTAACGGTTGATGTCACTTATACTTTTAAAAGGCAGGGCAGTACGTAGATTGTACACGGATTGTTCATTAAATGGTAACGTTTTTTTTTTGATATTAAATGGTAATGTTTTAAGTGTTTATTGGGAATGAACCGGTTGGGCCCTGTTTTTTAACCCTCTGCTCCCCATATACAAGCAAGATATATATAATATATCACCCACGTGACAACTCCTCGTATTAATTAAATTAGCCTTACTCCGTACCCTCTTCCTTCCTCCCGCCCGGCGCCCAAGCGAAGCATGGAGGTCAAGGTCCGGACGGCCAAATCGCTGGTGAAGCGGCTGACTTCGGCGGCGGATGCCGCCTCCGCTGCCGAAGCCGTCGCCGAGATCCGCCTCCTCTCGAAGCACGACCCCGAAGTCCGCTCCGTCCTCGCCGACGCCGGCGCCGTCCCCCTCCTCGCCGCCTGCCTCCTCCCCGGCGGCGGGCGGCGGCTACTCCCCGGCCTCCCAGGAGAACGCAGCCGCTGCCCTCCTCAACCTCTCCATCTCCACCCGCGAAGCCCTCATGTCCACCCCAGGCTTCCTCGACGCCGTCGCCGCCGCCCTCCGCCTCCCCTCCCCCTCCGCCGCCGCCCGGCACGCCGCGGCCACCATCTACAGTCTCCTCACCGTCGAGGCCTACCGCCCCATCATCGGCTCCAAACGCTCCCTCGTCGCCTCCCTCATCGCCCTCCTCAACGCTCCCAATATCCCCACCCATTCCCTCAAGGACGCCCTCAAAGCCCTCTTCGGCATCGCCCTCTACCCTCTCAACCGCGGGGTCATGGTCGATCTCGGCGCCGTCCCCGCCCTCTTCTCCCTCGTCGTCAAGGACGGCCGGGCCGGCGTCGTGCAGGACGCCACCGCGGTGATCGCCCAGGTGGCGGGGTGCTGCGAGAGCGTCGAAGCCTTCCGGAAGGTGGCGGGAGTTAGGGTGCTGGTGGGCCTGATGGACGCGGGCACAGAGGCGAGGGCGACGGAGAACGCGGCGGCGGCGCTGCTGAACCTGGTGATGAGCGGCGGGGAGAAGGCGGCCGCGGACGTGCGGGCGATCGAGACGGCGGAGGTGGCTGTCCGGAAGCTCGCCGGCGATGGCGCGACCGCGAGGGCCAAGAGCAAGGCCGAGTCGCTGCTTAGGGTTTTGGAGACCCGGCGTGGGGCCAAGTCCAACTCCACATGTTCGCCGATTTCAAGGCGAATCCGCCGCCGCCGCCGCTGCTTTGCTCTTCCGCCGCTGTTAATTAAATTAGTCTCTGTTTAGAGACTTACAGGTAGCGGTGGTTAATTAATAATTAATTTCCCTTCTTCTAGGGTTGTTTAATAACTTCATGCAAAATGTGGCAATGGACATGTAGAGAAAATGCCCTTGGGATAATATGCATAGAAGATGTGGCAATGGACATGCTGAGAAAATGTAGAGCAAATAGATAGATGCCTTGGGATAATATTTAGAACAAAAACAATTCAGGCAAATTTTACTTATTTTCGTTTGATGTACTTTCTTGCATTTTATGTAAGATTTAAAATTTAAAATTTTATAGAATGAGTTTATTTTCATTTTTATAAAATATGATGCATCCTTATGTTATTTCATTCCGATACTTAGGGATAAGAAGTGTTTAAAAATATCTTGATAAAAGACAATGATAAAATAGTCTTGTTCTAACTCATTCCGACATCTAGACCTGAAACCTTGATATCGATTATAATTGATACGAAAGTGGAAAAATTTCAAAAGAAACTAAAGATTTCTTAGACATCAAAATGTTCTTGAAGGTTTACATTGAAATATGCATAGATTGGAATTTATTAAATTGTATTGGCCAAGATTGCAATTTTGATTTTTGTTATATTGTGGAGTGAGCTAATGAGATTCTTTTGTTCTTTTTCTATCTTATTGTATGATCAGCTAATTGGATTGTTGTAATCATCTTTGTAGCTTGCCTTTCCTTTATTATTATTTAAGAAAATAAAAGTAATGGTGGTTGAAATCATTCACCAACAATATCTGCTTGGTTTCATATAAGATGGCTTTGTAGCACTTCTTGATTTATCTTTTCCATGACTGCTCTAAACATGCAATGCCATGCGAAGTTATGGTCCAGCCAATGTGCAGTGGATCATTTCTGAACATGAAATTGTAGGTTGTTTGGATGGCAGACAACTTTTGCAGGACAACACAAGGGTTTGAGTTGGAGGACTGATGCTAGATTAGATAAGAATCATGGTGTCAATGTGATTGGGCTACATTAATTGTTTGGAAAAAATTTCAAACATCACTATTGGATTTATTTTCATAAGGTGTAATTATAGTTTTATGCTGATTAGAAATTGATCATGGATAAAAACTTTAAACTTAAATGAAGTTTGTTAGGCTCATTTATGATTCCTTCTATTCCTTTTTTCAACTTAAAATGAGGAAAGAGAAGAATGCGGTGGCTAACTGCTTTTCTTTCTTTTAAAGCAAATGGATTGAGAATATTGAAATGATCCTTTTCACTTTCATTTTCAAAGAGTTGTTGAGATGATTCTATCAAAGCTTTCTGCCACAAGGCAATGTTCTTTTCATCATTTCATCAGTCTTTTTTTTTTTTTTTTAACAAAGCAACCATCCTTTTCGCCCTAATTTTCAAGTAATTTTTTAGTTTTTTTTGGGCTGAGATGGCTGGAAGAAGGATTTTTTTCACTCTAATTTTAAAGTAGAAAATTTCTCTAATAACAAAATGATCCTAATGTTGCAATCCTTTTCACTCTATTTTTCAAATTCAGAACACTATTTAATAACATCGAGATCCTTCTTTCGTTTTATAAATCTTTCTGCAACGATGGAATGATTCTTTTTCGTTTTAATTTTCAAATATTATTTCATTAGTCTTCTAAAAGTTGAAAAAGTCCGATCAAAACTTTTTTTCTTAATTTTTTTGTACGATTATCCTGTTTGCACTAATTTGTAAATATCATTTTATTAGTCTTTTTGAATTGTTGATATGATCCTATCAAAATATTACAAGATGGTGAGGTAGTCCCGTCGATCTCACTCAAAAAAATGATCCGAAAAAATATTATTTGGATTCAAGTATTATCTAAAGTCTATGGTTAATTTATATGTAGGGTTAAAAAAAATTTAACAATGCTTTCATATGATCATTCCGGATGAGATTTTGAATCATTACAAATGGCATAAGAATAGACTAGACTGGTATCTACATAGAAAAGAATATAATATCACTTATAATTGTGTGGGATTGATCACATAACTAATCATGAAATTTGTTATTAGATTTGATAGAATCTATATTCTTAACCTATCAAGGACACTAAAACTTAAATGAAAAAAAATCTTATTAGAGTTCATATGTCCCATGTAAGTTATGCGTTGAAGGGAAGAATTCATACATTTTTAATAAGTTATATGTTAGAAAAGATTTTATGTTAGAGTTTGTTTTCGAATTTATAAGCTCCAAAAAATATGTTTTCATATCCATATAAGGCTTGAGTCCTTATTTGTATGGTGTAGCATAAATCCCTCTTCTATATAAGCACAAATAGCCCAAACTTTCAAGATGGCTTAGATTTTGGTTTCAAGGGAACATGTAGTACCTCCAATAAGGCCTGGCTTTGGGATAATTTAGGTTGTTGAGAGAGATATTAAGAGAGTTCAAGAGATAATCTTGTTGAATGTAAGCAGATATAGGGATTTGTGTGATAGAGGCTCCGATATATAAATGATCCCTATAATTTCAAAGTTTTAGTGAGGAACTATCTTTAATAGCGAAATTTTTTACTCTTAGAGGTTAGTGGACTGAATTATTTAAATCTATATACTTGCTTTCTTGTCTAGTTTGACTTTTTGCTCTTTTTATTGATGTTTCATTTTCTAAGTATCTTTTATCGCAATAAACTGCTATCAAAGCATCCCCTACATGCGTCCTAATGTAACATTTTGCATATTTATATTGAGAAAAATTTGCATACTTATACCATTAAGAAACCTAACAACTTTTAACTGTTCTTTTGAAATTGCCTTCACTCAAACAAGAATTCTTGAAATATTTCAAATTTTGTGTCTCATGCAAGCCTCTTGGGGTTCAGCCTACGAGACATTGAGCTATAAAGGTTCCTTTTTAATAATTATTAGTCAAGTTGCATTGGGGATTGAGGTCAAACATAGTTTTCTAGGATCCAAACTAAATATTATATGAACATAAATCTAAACTTTAGATCAAGTGGATGCGAATACCATTATTTTTAGTTGTGGTTGGTAAGACGAGAGTAACGTGGCTCATTTCTTCTATCATTAAAAGAGGGTTGGATAGCTAATACAATACGTACCTATAAATTTCTACTTTGTTAGGGGCTCTTGATTACTCCCAATATTATTTCTCATCTTTTAGCCTAAGGTATTTTGAAACGCGCCTGAGCTTGTATTGTTAAAAAGTATACTAGATTCAGAAACATCATTATAGAACAATTTTACACCTCTTGAAACAAACCTTCCTCTGGCCCCTTCTAAGGATAGAAGTTACTTTCGGCTCTATAATTTTTCTTATATTTTTTTTTTTTTTCTTTTTAATGACAGAACTCAGGTGCAATGCGCTGTGTACGTGCCCTTCTATTCATTTCTATCTCTTTGTCTCTATTTTTTTTTTCTCTGCCATCACTATGTACTTTTATGAAGGTTGAGATGGCATTGAAAAATATAGAGAGAGATGGAATGAATTGAAGAGTACACATAGTGCACCACACTTAAGTTTTTTTCCTTTCAAGAATCAATTATCATTTATACTCTGATCAGAAGCTTTGCCATAAGTAACCAAGAGTTATAAATGATTTCGATATGCTTCAAATCTATCTCTCCTTTCTTTAACTCTACTTGAGCTCTCATAAATCTCTGCTTCTCTAGTGGTATCGATTCTTGCTTACTCCACTCTAATGTCACCTTAGCTACTAGCTAAATAAACGTTCTCCAATAAATCCTAGTTTTCTTCTCGTCCTCTCTTCTTTTTCTTCTTGTTTACCTATTTATTTAATTTTTTATCATATAATTGGCACTTTTTGGAAATCTTATTCATTTCCTCCTTGCCTTTGATTTTTGTGCACATTTCCCGACACAAATAGAGTTAAAATATAATATTAATTACATGTAAGATTTACTAATCATATATTAGGAATTAAAACACTTGATATCATATTAATTTTATTTAAAAATGGTAAAAGTCTATATCAACTATATTTTAAGGTCACAACCATCTCTTTATATATAGCAACGGCTTTTTTTTTCTTTCTTGTCCTATTTTATATTGTCATTCAATAAGGTTGACAATCCTCTAACTCTTTATACAAGGAACTAATAAAAGTTAAAGTTAGAATAGAATGAAAGTAAAAATGTGGCTATAGAATTAAAATAATTATTAAGCCCTCTTATTAAGGAATCTAAACAATCAGACCTTATACCTCCATACGATATACGTACATATTATAATCATTAAGATAGATTTAGCTCAATATTTACAGATCATGCACTTTATTTGGCTTATATCAGTTATCTAATCTAAATCACATTCAATCCCTTTTAGCAAAATACAAAAATTCACAATCAATGGTAGTCCGCAATAAGTTTAAAATCTTATATTATAAATCAGTTATTATCAAGAGTTCTATTTATCTTCTAAATAAAACAAGAATGTTAATTCTAATCCCCTGGCATTCCAAAATGCAAGCACTGAAGGGGTGGCCTATCTTTATTTATAATTGGCAATTTTTCTTAATAGCTCAAGCAAGAAGGAAAATGGTTGTGAAACCAGGAGGCCAAACAATGACGAAAAAGTAACATTTTTGAGTTTCTGAAACTATTTTCAATAGTAATATACAAGAAAGAGACCACATAAACATGCAATTTCTGGCTTCCAGGGTTATGTAGTTTGGATTTTAGATAGGTCACCAGTCACTGGCATGGCCTGCTATACTAGATGGCAACAAAAAAGATGTGTATGTTTATATCAAAGAACAAGGTCATGAAATCTCTATTAAGTGTAATGCTAAACACCAAGCAGAAAATGTGAAGTCAAAGTTCCATCTAAATATCTCATTTTTCTATCTTAAAATTGGTAGCTTTATCTTGGAATATAATATACATGTCATACATGGTATAAAGAACTTAGGCAAAATTAAAGTACAATTTTTGCATAAGTTTCATAACGAGTTGGAGGAATTAGCTAGATAGACTCATCAGGGTTCCAAAGCAGGAAAAATGGAGCCAGAGGATATCAAAAGAAGAGGGTTACTTGAGCTACATATAATCTCTATTGCATCAGAGACACCTTTATGATCCCATCTAATCTTTCTAACCTGGATAAAGAATAAGAAAAATATGAACCACCTCTTTGGATGTTTAAACAACTTATTATTGTGATATCTCTTGAGAAGAGCAGATGTTATGGAAAAGACGGCTGAAATGTTTTCTTTCATAGACCCATCATAATGTCTTTGTTGCCATGAAATTCCGTTCTTCGGTTTGGGTGCGACTCATGTTAGGATCCGGATGATGATCTTTCATCTGGATGAACCTGCAAGACAGTCTCATGTAGGAAACGTTGAGGATAGCCCTTGCGGATGGATCCAAGTCAGTGAAGATTTACAGCAAGCAGTTATGAGGAGAAGGCTCTTGCAGAAGAATTTCTCAAGAATGGTCTCTAGAGAGTTAAAAACTCTGCTCGAGTTTGTGTAGATTCAGAGTGAGAGAGTGAGCATACCTGAGAAAGCCTTAGGACAAGGTATTTATAGACTGTTGGAATGATGGTGGGCTGATACCTAACTTCTTCGACGTGTCTTGGAAACTAAAAGCTGATATAATTCGAATCGAATGGTTAGTTATGGGACCGATGGGATACGAATCATGTTAGTTAGAGGATCAATGGCTAAGAAAGATGTTGGTGCTTTGAAATTTGGGCATTAAGCTATATTCAACTTCATCGGCTTTATTTTCTTCTTGGAAATGCTAGGAACCGACGTGATCTGAATCCCGCCAAATAATCAGGGATTTGAATTTTTGTTGATCGTGATCGGAAGGTCATATTCGGCTTCTAGTTCCCATTTCAGAAATATTATTCTGGAATTTGGGTGACTGGAGGCCTCGACGTAGTATTAGACAACAGGGACATTTAAGCCAAAAAAGAAAGTACCTCGGTCCTACCAAAGTATGGGAGTAGCTCGGTACTATCGAGGCATAGAAATGGCTTGGTCCTGCCGAGGTATAAAGTGGCTCGGTCGTATCGAGGCATAAAAAATTATCTTTTTTCCAGATGTGACAGTTGGGGCAGAAATAAAAAATGATCCAACCTTTTTGCCACATGCATAATATTAACACAATTACAATGTTACCCCACATCAGTCTTCTTTTAGAGATCCATCATGTTGGGCGTGGAAACAACTATGCGCAGAAATGCAAGTAAAATTTATGTCTTTTTATAGAGAGGATTGAGTGACTAGCTGCCATTATTGATGATAAAGTGATTTTTCCTATGGTATATTTATACAAAGTTGAGGTGGTAAGTCATTGTTTTTTTTTTTTAAAAAATAACATATGGAGGGAGTAGTTGAGATGATCCTTTTTTTACTCTGAATTTTCTTATCTCATTTCAAGTCACATGAGAAGTTGAGGTGACGCAGTCAAAACCTTCTTCGTTTGATTTCTTTCACAAGAAATATAAATTGGTGGGGCCAAAATAGCTTTCAGTAGAGAAAGAACTCCCAAAGTTTATGAAATTTTTGCACATTAAATATAGACACATCAATAAGCAATGAGAGTTTGCCATGCTACTATATTCTTCACTCTTTAACTGAGACCTATTCTGATTGATGTTAAGATATATCATTTCTGTAATTAGTCAAGTCGAATTAAAGTCAAATAAATATTTTTTTAGATCCAAACTCAATATTATATAGCAATCAAATCTAGGATTTAGATACTACTTAATCTCTTAGGTCAAGTGAATAGGACTTGTTTTTCTTAAGCTTTGGCCGGTTAACTATGAAAGTGATTTGGCTTGTTCCTTGCCTTAATAACAGAGGATTAGGTCGAAGCTAGGCATGGGTAGATGATAAATAGATGTCATCAATATTTGATTTTTTGGTTTCTTCCATATTCCTACTTGATAGTTGATGCACATTTACTTATATTGTGAAACCACGCCCATGGTACCAAAAAGCATCAATAGACTCTTCCTGTAAAGTCCTCATGAGTCACACATGTTGCATGCTCCTGCTGCTTGGCAGCTAGTTTCTGAAAATTATTTGCAACATTTCAGCCTCAAGTTTGTAGATGATTTGAACAGGAACATTACAGAGGAGACTTAACACCTGTTGATGAGAATTTCAGCTAACCCCTCCCAATTCTCAAGGATGAATCAACAGTATCTTCATTCCCTACCAAGAGCTTGGCAATCTGCAACTGAGTGTTGGCAATGATCTCAGTTCTCTTCAAGTCCATCTCTCCTTTCTTTGCCTCTGCTTGAGCCTTCATTCTCTCCACATCCCTCATAGCATCCATTCTTGCCTGCTCCACCCTCAATGCCACTTCAGCTAGCCATTGTATGCTCTCCATCACCTCCCAACTTTCTTCCTCTTCCCAAGTCCTCTTCTTCTTCTTCTTCTTTATTTTTTGTTTTCCATCACAAGGATCATATGGTTGGATGTTGCAATGCACCTCCTTGTGATTCTCATTGACTTGTTCCTTGCCTTTGGTCTCTGGACACTCACCCTGATACAAATAAGAGGAGATATTATTGTTTGCTTAAATGACTCGCACACTCTTAACAACATGCAGGCAAAAGTTGGAAAGATTTAATTTTTATTGAATGATCAACAAAAGGATACTCAAAAGATGACACACAAACCTTTAAATAAACACTTCTACCCAAAAACTAGGAACCATGTAGCAAAATCTTCTAACTTATCCTAACCAAGTTGACAAAGTAAAAGATTCCACACAATCTCAACAACTCTTGAGTCATAGACTACTCTTATCACTAAAAAATAAGAACTCGTGAATAGAAATCATGATAGCTTGCAAAGCTTGACAGCTTTGTAGATCATGCACAGCTAGGCAAGTTATAGACCAGGCTTTGAATTAACTTCCAACAATTATATTGGACCATTCACCAATGAGAAGGACATCTCACTAAACAAAATTAGGAGAATTTTACTCTTTGAACATTGCCAAATGTGCATTCTAATTGGTTAGCCTATCTTATATTCATAATTGGCATTCTTTCTCCATAGCCTAAGCAAGAAAACGCTTGTGAGATCAGCTCATGTAATGATGATGAAAAAGGCAAGTCATGTTTATCTTATATATACTTCTGGATTCCTGAAACTAGTTTCTATATCATACATAAGAAAGAAATACCTCTTGGATACATGTGTGAGCCAACTTTTGATTGCGATTAACAATTTAACTCTACAATTTGTGTTGCCATTGGTTCAAAGGCAACAAAATTTGATCCTACACATATCTACTTTTATAGTTCTCTCAAAAGCATATTAACCTTCAGAAATTTAAACCAAACTTGCATTCACCCAATGTGTCTTTTCTTGTATTAGTGGTTGTTTGGTAGTCTAAAATTAGGATCCGATTGTGGTATTTGGAATTTCAAACAGACTAAAATGGCAATGATTTATCTAAAATATACATAGCATGCATGAATGGCTCGAATATATGAAGATTTCATTCTCATAATTTATGTGGGTCAAGATGTTATGTAATAGGGGAGACACCTGCCTAGAGTTTGCAATGCATGATGACTGGATGGAACTGGAATTTTAGCCAAAGCAACAATGACACTCACATTCTTATGATTACAATGTTTTAATTTGATTTCGCTGAATCTATGGAACAATTACCATGGTTGGGTTTGATCTCTTGATCAAAACAAATCTTTTGTAACCAATATATTGCTACGAAAATGTCACGCTTCGAATCGATCACCCGAGCTGAGCTCGTGATATAATTCCTAAGGTCAAACCCTAGAGTAGAGAGTATGCAAGGCTTAGAGGTCTAACCCAATTAATTATCCGAACAATTATTTCATTACTTGGATGACCGGTTCGGGGCATGATAGGAAGAAAGGGAGAAATACTTGGCTACTGCACATGAAAATTGTTCTAGATCTACTCCAATATTACACAAGCTTCTAAGAGTTGCCCTGTTCACCACCTTGTGCCATGTGGCATAGCCAACAATTTAGCTGGCACCCATGGCATTATTTCAAATAAAGTGACACATGAACCTGTAAACTTTAGTGCATAGTTGACACACATGACAATTATGAGAACATCAAGGTTGTGGCATTGGTCCACATGCCAAACATTTTTCAGACATATCAACCCATGCAAGTGCCATTATCATGCTTGTGCTTGATATAAGAATCAATCTATATTTGTCTCAAATGTGATACAGCTTGATAACTAGGCATGTTTAATTTCTATAAAGTGGCATGCTCTAATAAGTCATATCAAATGGAGCTATGTAATCTTACCCGCTTTCTTTATAATAAATTTAAGATTGCTTAATTACGATGTAAAATAACTTTTAATACATTGAACACCTGACACTTTTTTATATTTGTCTGCTAGTAGAGGTACATGGCATCTCATCCCTAAAATCAGCTGTAGGTTTGTCGTTTATAAGGAGCTGTTTGAAGTGAGAGGTATCAGATTCTAAGATAATTTTTTATTCATAAGAATCAAAGATTGACATCGGTTTTAGAAATAATTTGCTATATTTTAAAAATTAAAATTTTAGATGCCAACCATATCTGAAGTTGACTCCAGACATGTTCAAATTCTAGCATTGCTAAGGCAGTCCAAATCCATCCCTTATGGCTAGAAGACTCGTTTGGGCATATCAAAATCTAGTCCACTGAGCTTCTAATTTTAGACTTTTGGGTGCAAATGAAGTTATTTTATCATTTTTATGCCCCATTCGCAAGCAAAATTAATATATATCATCACGTTACTCACCTGCGCCGGCGCGGCTCCCCCGTTCCGCTCCGGCGAGCGCGACGACGGAATGGGTCTCTCCGGCGGCCGGTCGAACGACACCAAAGCCGCGTTCGGTGCCCGGCACCGGACCAGACCGTCGAGCCGGGCGTAGAGCGGCCACCTGGAGCCGCCCCGCCGCCGCCGGCGGCCGTCTCGGACCGGTACCGCTTCTTCATGGACTCCACCTTGTTCTTGCACTGGGTGGGCGTCTTTGCCGGCCGGGTCGAGCCGGACCGGGCGGAGACGGTCCGGGCTACGTCCTCCCAGTCCTGGCCCTTGAGCTTGGCCCGGTTGCGGAGCACCCACTTGGCCTCGTACGCGTCCAGGAGGTTCGCCACCGCCCCTTGGCTCCACTCGTCCCTCTTCGCCCGGTCCGAACCCGGTCCGACCACCCTCAAGAGCCGGCCCTCCTCCTCCTCCTCCTCCTCCTCTTCCTCCTCCTTGGAATCATCAACCCCTATGGCAAGTAGAGATGGCTTATTTACATCATTGCCAACTTTTTGCAATGGTGCTTCCATCTCTCTATCTTCTATATTTCTACCTCTCTATCTCCATGGTTCGAGCATTGGGAAGCAGAGAGAGAGAGAGAGAGAGAGAGAGAGAGAGGAGGTTTGTGGAATGGTGGTGGAGGCAAGGGGGGGAATTTGGGGTGGTGGAAATTAAGGGTGGCGTTGGAGGCGACAAATTAAGGGTGTCATCATGGGCATCTGGCTTTAGTTTGTGGGTGTAAAGTCTTTCATGGCTTTTGGCCGTTAGCGTGGAAACGAGGCCACTCTGCTGACCTCCACCAGCACTACCGGTAGAGGCTGGTGGTCCATCACGAGGCGTTGTCACCCACCGAGGGAGTGCACGCACCAGTGCACGCCGCAGCTGCCCACTGAGAGAGCTTGGGAGGAGGCTTGACCGCTAGCTTCTTGTCGTCAAGAATAAATAGCCTTGCACTCGAGGTACAGGATTCTTAGCCCTTTTTACATCGCAATCTCATCCATGTCAGCTCCACTCATAGCATGACCATTGACCAATAAGACAAATCAAAGGCACATGCTTGATGGAGTGATAAATAATGCATATTTAATAAGTTAACACATATATGTATTTCTAAACGAATTAATAGGAACATATGCCCAAATTAATGCAAAACGTACGTATGACTTATAACGCTTTGACGAGTCACTTGTGATGAGCATCGGATATGCTGAGATCTTCGAAAATTTTCAGGAGATGGAAAGGTTGCTCTTTTTCTTCAAAAACCTGTAAGAAGTTCTGGACCGATGGTTCCGACGAAGACCCTCCGATGCCCAAGTCAGTGAGCTTGTAGAATAGGAATGTGTTGTCTGAGTGTGTTTCAGAGAGAAGAAGAAGATCCCCCGTCCTGAGCTCGGGGTCTTCCTTTTATACCTGTCTGGAGGGTTCCTTTTACCTCGTTCCGTTGGAACCGTCAGATCTTTCTGGTTAGAATGAGCTCTGTGAACGACAGGTGGGTGAGCTATTGCCGAATGAGCACCGTATATTGGCAACTGTGGGGTGTGTTGTTAACTGCCCGTGATCTCAGCAAAACAGGCGAGCAAAACATACGGTAATGGATGCCTCGAATCCCAGGTCCGATATCCGAGGTTGGCTTATGCAAGGAAAGCACACAACACAAAAGTTAAGGCCGAAGCCGGAGGCCAGAGCCGGAGCTAGAGGCCGAAGCTGAAGGTCGGAGCTAGAGCCAGAGGCCGAAGCCGAAGGTCGGAGCTAGAGCCAAAGAGCCAGAGCCAGAGGTCGAAGCTGGAGGCCGGAGCTGAAGGCTGGAGCCAGAGCCAAGGCCGGAGCTGGAGGTCGGAGTCGGAGGCCGGAGCTGGAACCAGAGGCCGAAGCTGGAGGCCGGAGACTGGAGCTGGAGCTAGAGGCCGAGGCTGAAGGCCGGAGCTGGAGGCCGGAGCCAGAGCCAGAGGCCGGAGCCAGAGGCTGAAGCTGGAGGCCGAAGCTCGAGGCCGGAGCCAGAGCCAGAGGCCGAAGCTGGAGGCCGGAGCCGAAGGCCGAAACTGAAACCATAGGCCGAAGCTGGAGGCGAGTCGGAGGCCGGAGCTGGAACCAGAGGCCGAAGCTGGAGGCCAGAGCTGG
Organism: Calamus simplicifolius; assembly: GCA_900491605.1. Lineage (NCBI taxonomy): Eukaryota > Viridiplantae > Streptophyta > Magnoliopsida > Arecales > Arecaceae > Calamus > Calamus simplicifolius. The sequence continues at coordinate 14,429 of UESW01003864.1, forward strand.
AGGCCGGAGCCAGAGGGGCTGAGGCAAGAGTGCCGATGTCCCAAAAATGAGTTATCTCATCATTTGATTTCGAAAATTGCGCAGGGCGTTATGATGCTGCCCAGAGAAGGTGATCAGCCATATCACTCTCCATGCAGTCCCATTCATGATAAATGACTTACAATTAAGATGTATAATTTTATCACAAAATATGATCAGATACATCGCATAATGTTGTATACCTTGGCTCAAGACCATACCGAATGACTCATCTCCAACAAGATTATACATCATTCCTTTATCACATCACATTTCTTATACAAACCTAAAGGCTGCAAGGTTTATCTTTGGTTATCCTTGTCATCTTTATCATTTTTTTTACTGACTTGAGTGTTAAAAGGACCATCATTAGAAAACCATCGGCGCTCTTCCTTATGCTTTCTTTCTACTATTATAGGTTTGCATCGATGGCTACTTTAGTTTTTATTGTTGGATTTATTGATAATACCAGTTTTAAATTATCATGCTTATCATCTAATCTGTTTGTGTGATTCTTACTATCAAATTTTGTCATCATCAAAAATAATAGTGGTGTGCAACACTTGTAAGGGTACGTTGTTTTGCATTAGTCATGATTTGCATTCAACCACAACATTAAGCATAAGGAACCGGTTGAGAAGCGTGCATTTTAGCGAAGAGCTTTGCTCCTACTACGATAATAAGTGAAGGTATAATTAGATTTATTAAAAAAATTCTTCTATAGCGCGTGTGCTGATTGATTGCGTGCATGCATGTGGCTATGTATGTGATCTGCAAAAAAAAAAAAAAAAAAAATATTCTTAATTATGTAAGAGCAGACGTACACACGATCTACACCATGCATGATGCACAAAAATCATTTCTAGGCTTGTTAGTCCGCTAGCCCATCGTATAAATATATAACAATGAAATGCTCATTCTGGGTTATAGAATGTGGTCCAATCAAAGACTCAATTTTCACTGAAGCACGAATCTTCCATCTTATAGTCTTTGACTCTTTGTACCATAAATATATATAGGTGATGGCTGCCATATGTTTTAATTTAGAAAATGATGGTTACGATACCCTTGAGAAACAATGAAGTATTTATTAGGTGCCATTCAAGCTCCGACTATAAATAGAGAGAGCCTCTCATTCGTGAATGGATGGCCATAATATAAATCGTACTTTAAGTTTATGGGATAGCTGGGAATAAAGTTAATCATGGTTAACCATGGGATATCCCCTCAATTTATTCCCTAGAGAATACAGGAATAGTTGGTTATCCCTCCAAATAAAAGTAAAAAAAAGTTATCCTATGGATTTACCTTTTTGCATTTGATATGATCAATAGGATAGTCAAGGGATATCCCTAGGGATAGCCAGAGGACAAACTCTATCCCGTACACTTATCCATGGATAATATTTTTTCTATCAAACACTACTTAAGGTAGTGTTTGAAATAGGGGATAAGAGGGGATATCCCCTCTTATTCCCAAAAGCCATAGCTATAAGGGATAGCAGAGAATAAAGTTAACCAAAGGGATAATCCATGGTTAACCATGGGATATCTCCTCAATTTATTTCTTAGAGAATGCAGGAATAGCTGGTTATTCCTCCAAATAAGAGTAAAAAAAGGTTATCCTATGGATTTACCTTTTTGCATTTGATATGATCAATGGAATAGCCAACGGATATCCCTAGGAATAGCTTCTATCTCCCATACACTTATCCATGAATAATATTTTTCCTATCAAACACTACCTAAGAAAGAGAGAGAGCGAGCGCGCGAACGTAGTCATTGGATGTTGATTATGCAGTGTCTCATGTATCTTATTGTATAATGATTATTGAATTACAAACTAATTAGGATGACATTTTTTATAAAAAAAGAAAAGGTCCAGAGGACCACACAAATTTCTTTATAAAAAATATAATAAAAAATATAAAATTAGGAAAACAAAAAGTCCAACTAACCCATGCAACAAATTAACCATCCTAGCTATGGCTGACACAAACAATTAATAGAATATAATTCTGATACGACATAAATTGGGTAATCTATCAGGGAACAACGCATGGTGGCTTCAAAGGAAGAAGTTCCGAAGTTCCACCATCAAAAGCATTGTCCACTTTGAAAAGTTAAGTATATTTGATCATTTAGATTCAATAAGAACAACTCTTTGTACTTTTATAAAAAAAATGACCTTCCACATGCATAAAATATTTAGAGAATTTAAATATCTATAATAATAATAATAAAATTTTAATCAAAATTCTTTTCTTTCATTAGCTTGATTCTATATTTTTTTTAAAAAAATAATTATAATTTTATGCTGACAACTTACCATAACTTTGTTTTTTATTTCGACTCAAAGACTGCTGTGCATAAAACTTCATGTATGGATGAAGAAAAAATTTTATTAAATTTTTTTCCTTTTTCTATTCTCCTGTTAACTCAAGTGTTAGAGAGTTTTTAATTTTTTTTAAAAAACTTTTATAATTTTTACGTAAATTTTACGATTTATGCTTTGCCTTTACAATTGATTGATTTTTAAAAGCCGATTTTGGGCGGTCTTAGCCAACAAGGTTAGTTATCTCATTCAAATTCAAAGTTATCATAAAAGGGTTTTGCTACATACTTTTTTATTTTTAAAATATTTAAAATATAACCATTCAATTTGATTTTAAAAGATATAAGTGTATCATTGAAAACTGTTTCTAATGACTTATGTGCTTGGGTGGTGCAGAAGAAAAGAAAGGAATAGAGATTGAGATAGAGATAGAGAAAGCATGTCTCATTAATTAATTACCAGCTGAGGAGATGACGAGTTTAATTGGTAAGTTTGCGATAGAGATAGAGAGGAAGCTTGCCACATCACTGGTGGAGAAGATCGAGTTTGCAACAGAGAAGGAACATGGAGAAGATCTCAATAATTTTGAAATAGAGTTCGATGAAGAGGGAGGGTGAGTTACGGAACGTGATCGGAATTGGTAGGAAAGTAACATTTTTCCCATAAAGATGAGTTGAAAGTTACATTCATGGATGGATGGCGGTGGTGGACAGAGAGAAAAAAAAAGTTCTGACGTTCAGTGTAACCATTCGGGTTCCGGGTCGTAATATTCATGAACATATTTTGTTACAAGAAAGTAAGGTAAACAAAATCTACTACAGTCTAAAATGGATCCAATTGATAACACAAATCTAAAAGGATATATAAAAAACTTTTTTGACACTTTTTTTGCAAGAATTTTTTTGAAAGGGAGTGGAGAGATATTTTTCCGATGCTTTTATAAAGCATCGAAGGTAAAATTTTCCCGGAAGTTTGATTTTTTTTTTAAATTTTGAGCGGCTGCCTCTCTCTCGTCTTGCTAAAATTTCTTTTCCTCTCTCCTGCTATTTTTTTTGAATCATCGGCCACCTCTCTCTCCTCCTCCGATCTTCTTCTTTCCCTCTTTCTTCTGCTCGTAGGTAAATGCTGGCGAGCTCTTGCTTTTCTATGCTCTATCTTATCTCTGAACAGAGAACCAAGATCCCGTTAAAAACATTGAATCCTACTCAGATTCAACACAAATCAAAGATCAACATGATTAGGGATTTGAGGAGAAGAAAAATGGCACAACGAAAGCAATCTAGCATCAAGAGAACATCAGGAATTAGATAAAACATATCCGAGCAGATGAACCAAACAAAAGAAAAGAAAAAAAAGGTAAGAGAAATTGGAAAAGAGGCATAAAGCTCTCACATCTTATCAGCTTCCCAGTTGTTCTGCATCATGATTCCACCGAATCTAGCGAAACCAAACCTCCATTTTTTGCAGCTTTCTCTCCTCCAAACGCCGCCATCAAGTTGCACTCTCATAGCAGCCGCACTCTCATAGCAGTGCCACCCTCTCTCTCCTTTCTCCTCTCTGTCTAGCAACTCGATAGATGATAAATCCTTCCCGTTCCCATAGGAGACAGACGAAAGGGAAAGATAGAAGAAAAATTTATCTGGTTTTAAGATTGGGAGGGAAGGCCAAAGGGCAGGAACAACATTAATCTCTTATCCCTTAAATTATTTATTAAGCATGGGTATTCGGTGGATCCAAACAAACAGCTTTAAAAAGCATTGACATCTAAGAGAATAAAAAAAATTTCAGATGTCGAAGCTTTGTAAAGCGTTGGCAAAAAAAAAAAATCTTTGATCCACAAAAAAAATTTTGAAAATAAAAATCTCTGATCTCGACCCTTTGTAAAGCATCAGCAAAGAAATTTTCGATTCGATAAAGCATCGGCAAAAAAAAAAATCGATGCCATCCATACAAATACGATGTCCTCGCTTTAAAAAGCATTGGCATCTGATTAAAATAATATAAAATATGATGCCGATGCTTTAAAAAGCGTCGGCATTCGTAAAATTATATCCAAATTTTTGATCCTTTCAAAAAGCGTCGGCAATCTAGGGAAAATTCTCCTACAACAATATTTTATTGTAGTATCTTGTCTATCTTTTTAACCGGTTATAAACCATACAACCAACTCCCATTTTTTGATGTAAAAATATTGGGAGGGGCATCATAATCAACCCCTTACATAGGCGATGTTCTCGTCGTCAGATGCAATTGATTATAACCACCAGGCAGTTAGGATTCTTGAAGTGGCCTCCACAGGTTCAAAAGATGACTTCCATCCCATGAATGTAGCACTTTTGTCATGTGTGGCATTTAGCTCCTGCACTTCTGGCTGATGCATGGTTCTGATACAATATTGTAATGATCCGAGTTCCGGGCCCGCAGCATTCACGAACCCGTTTCATTATAAAAAAGCAAGATGGACAAGGTCCACACCAACTTGGGCCACCACAGCCCAAAAAGGGATCCAATTGGTACTTATACATCTTTTTTAACAGATTATAAACCATAAAATCAACTCTCAATTTTTTTATGTGAAACTATTGGGAACGTGATGATGATTGATTAAAAACATTAAATGGTTCTGATACAATATTGTTACGATCCGGGTTCCGGGCTCGCAGCATTCACGAACACATTTCATTACAAAAAAAAAAAAAAGTAAGATGGATAATGTCCACATCAATTTAAGCTATCATAACAAAAAAAAAAAAAAAAAATCAATTGGTATTTATCTATTTTTTTTGATAGATTATAAATGCCAACTCTTAATTTTTTCGCGTGAAACTGTTGGGAGGAGGCATCACGTTCAGCGTTCTAAAATGATGTTAACGTGATGAAGATCGATTAGAAACATTAAATGATTAAAATAAAACATCTTTTAATATCTCAAAAGAGTACCGTAGTGGGAGTCGAGGCGAGATTAATCATTACCTCTTTATGGAAGAAGGAATCTGCATGCCTTCGCTTCGAACAGGCGCCAACTTTGTTTGGTCTCCGCACTATCGATCTTCCAATTGCTCCTCTCCGCCACTACTACTGTGGACGCCTTTGCCATGGTGCTATCTCCGTCACCACCTCTCATCTTCTTTCCTCTTCAGCTCAACTCCACCACCATATATACCCCAGGATGGGTGGTTCTCACGCTGCACAAGCTCCCATCGAGCTCTACTTCTCGGCATCCTCTCGATCGCGTCCTTTACGAACCGAGTTCGCTTGGCCACAAGTCTTGCTCGTCCTCACCTCTATACCCCACCTCTATGTTCTCTTAGCATCCTCAACAAATTTGCCATTTTATATCCACAAACTGCTCCCTTGCTTGCTTCCTCCACCATGTCAGCTCCATCACCGGCACAGAAAAAGAGTAGAAGGCTCTCCACTGGCCAAGAAATGGGAGGAAGAGAGAGAGAGAGAGAGAGACTAGAGAGGCCGCAGAATCCAACCGGAGTGCTTCTTCTCTTGCTTTCTCTCAAGTCTCAGAGCTTCTCTCTCCAGAAGAAAGCTAGCCTTGGGAGCTAGAGGACCACTTTCATCACCAAAACGATGCTGCTGCTTCTATTTTCTAAGTTAACAAATCCCAACCAGTTGATTTTTTATTTGAACGAGTGCAGATTTATTTATTTGTTTGTGATGGAGATAAACCAAATAGTCCCACTTCTAACGTCAGCATTCAAGATGTGGACCAGCTCGCTCAGGGATGCTCCCTCCGGCAGCTTGATAGGCTTCACGATAACCATGCTATCTTTGAGAGGAAGCAGCAACTTATAATTAGTACATTGAAGAAGGGGTGGAGATAATTCTTTAACCTTCTGATTATGTGCATGGCTGGTGTATTAAAAAATAAAACTTTAGGTGCAGTTTTATGGGCCATTAGCACTCCTTATGGCTATCTCATCCGCCCCCTGCTGAGACCATCCTTTTTAAGCCTTTCTTTGTTCTTGGCTCTCTATTGTAGAGGTTGGCAAATATATTGCCCTTAGCTGGCAAGACTGATCGATGATGCCATTGCTCCCTCATTTTTGAGGATGATGAAAGTATTGCTCCATTATTGGAAAGGTCGGCGATGCCATTATCCGTCTTTTTAACTGGTTAGCCTATTATAATAAGAAGATTATCTGCATAGAGCCTTGTGGTGCCCCTCTCAATTGTTCCATATAGGAAAATTGGAAGTTGATTATATGGTTTATAACCGGTTAAGAAAGATAGACAAGTACCAATTGGATCCTTTTTGGGCTGTGATGGCCTAAGTTGGTGTGAACCTTGTCCGTCTTGCTTTCTTGTAACAAAACGGATCTGGGTTCCGAGTCGTTACAATATGGTATCAGAGCCATGTGAAGTATATGAGCTAAGTACCACACAGGGTAAAGTGGTACATCGATGGAAGCCACCTCTTGAACCTGTGAGGGTCACAGGGCAAAATGCTACATTGATGGGAGCCACTTCTTGAATCTGTGGAGGCCATCTCTAGAATCATGCCGGCCTGGTGGTTGTGATCAATTGCCTCTGGCGACGAGGACGTCGCCTCTGCAAGGGGGTAGATTGTTATCCCCTTCCAATTATCCCACATCAGAGGGGTAGATTGTGATGCCCCTCCCAATTGTCCCACTTTAAAAAATTGGGAGTTGGTTGTATGGTTTATAACCAGTTAAGAAAGATGAATAAGTACCAATTGGATCCCTTTTGGACTTTGATGGCCCAAGTTGGTGTGGACCTTGTCTGTTTTAATTTCTTTCTTCTTAAAAGATGATAAAGAAGCACCATAGCAGCTCCTTTGTCCAATTGTTGTGATGAATATTGAAGCATTTACAAAGGACTACCATACCGATTAAAGTGTAGATCTACTTGTATGTGTGAGAGTGTCGAGGCCTATTGTATTGGAGCTGATCAAATATTACTTCAAGAGTAAAATATATTGCATTTACTTTTTTATGTTAATGGTTTCAACAAAATAATCTCTCTTTCATTGGTTTGACAATACCTCCCATTGTCTTCTACCATTTGGATGAGTCAAGATAATGAAAAGGAATCTTACCTAACGTTGGTTTGTGACAACGACTTGGCTGCGGATGCCATGGTTATTTTCTAGCTCTAAGAAAGTTATTTTCTAGATCTAAGAAAGTTATACCCTTATCTCCATCTACCTCTGTGTTCTAGACTTCTAGTTCACCACTTGTGTCTTGTTTAATCATCAAATCTATTATGGTCCAACTAGACTGGGACGTTCCGAGTGGTCTAAGCCAAGAAATAAGAATAGCTGTCAATAAAATAAATGTGTAGAAAAATTTGTAAAGTTGAAAGGACCTTGGTTAAGCATAATACTTCAATAAGTCTATGTGATCATAATAAGGGTTTTCGAAAGTAAGAAGAGAAAAAAAACAAAATCTACGGAGAGCATCTAAACATATGGAGGATTCATCTTGGGTACATGATGTGGATTCAGCTATTTTATTTTTATTTTTTTTAATTTTTAAATATTATTTTCTTATTTTTATACTTATATATATATATAGTGATATCTGTTGGCTATGTAAGGATGATGAGCACATTCACATGCACTGATAGTAATTTTGATTGACATATATGAAGATTACAATGCTTAAAATAATATGTGAAGGAAGATAAGCCTTATATTATAAATTTGCAGAACACTTCACTCACATTTTATAACTTATGACTTTTAACCTTTTACAACTTCCAATAACTCTTGTGACCCTTGGTCTTTCACCTTCTTAATCTTCACTTGACTTTGACTCTCCAATTAGGATACTAGTTGGATGCTGCATCATCATAGAAATCAAGTTTATTATTCAACACCCCCCTTTAAACTTAATTTTCTCCATCAATTATTCCAAACTTGAATTTTAATCTCTAAAAGATGTCAACCTTGAGAGGCTTGATGAATATATCTGCTACTTGATCTTAAGATTTGACATGTACAAGCTCGATCTCCTTATCCTTCACTTGTTCTCTTATAAAATGATATTGAGCATCAATGTGCTTGCTTCTTTCATGATAGATGGGATTCTTGGCTAGTGATATGACAAATTTGTTGTTAATAAATGTTTTTGTAGGTTGCCTTGTAAAAATTGTATTTCTTTAGTAGCTTTCTTAGCCAAATTGCATGACAAATGCCAGAGGAGGCAGCTACATATTTGACTTCACATGTAGAATGTAGAAAGAGTAATAATGGCTGCTTTTTCGAACACCAAGTGAATGCAGTGTCTCCCAAGTAAAATACATAGTCGAAAGTATTTTTTCTGTCATCTAAATCTCCTCCCTAATTGCTATCTTAGTAACCTACAAGACAAAATCTTTAGAAAAGAATAGAATAAGCCTTATCCAATAATACCTTTAATGTACCGCAGAATTTTTTAGCAGCCTTCAAATGATATGATTTTGGCACCTCCATATAATGACTCACAAGTCCAACTCCATATAATATATCTGGCTTTATGCATGTCAAGTAACGAAGACTTTCAACTAGGCTCTTGAACATAGTAGGATAAATCTTTTTTTTTTTTATCACTATACTTGTTAATTTGTGCCACATTCCACTAGAGTGCTTGTTGAATTACAATCTTCCATCTTGAACTTCTTTAATATTGCCTTTGCATATCCTTCTTGCAAACTGAAAATATCCTTTTCAGTTTGCTTCACTTCTATGCCCTAAAAATAAGATATAAGGCCATTATCTATAATTACAAATTTCTGAATCATAAATTCCTTGAATTGCATAATTATACTTGGATTGCTTCCGTGAAGATCAAGTCATTGATATACAAGCAAACAAAAATTATATCCTCATTTTTGTTCACCTTACTATAGAGAGCATATTCATAAGGGCATTTCATAAAATTATTTGAAGAAAGTAAGAGTCAATTATTTGGTTCCATGCCCTTGGAGCTTGCTTTAAGTCATATAAAGTCTTATTTAGCTTACGAACTTTCTCCTCTTCTCCTTTCTCAATATAACCTTGTGGCTGTTCAGTAAATATTTTTTCATTAATTAAGAAAATCATTCAAAATGCTGATTTTACATTCATTTGAAATATTTTTCATTTAAACTAAACTGCTAAAGAAATTATCAATCTAATTATTTTCATATGAGCAACAGGAGCAAATACCTCTTCGTAATTAATACCATACCTTTGACTATATCCTTTAACCACCAACCTTGCTTTGTACTTCTGTATATAACCTTGTCCATTCTTTTTCATCTTGTATACCCATTTTAATCCAATTGCATGCCACACATAACATACCTGGAAGCAAAAAGGTTACCAGAGATTTAATGATTAATAAGTTTGGTTTGTAGAAGAATAGAAAAGTACAAGAAATCATGACACAACTAATTATCCAAGAATTGTAAAGGTGTCATACTTCAGCTCATGTTTCTCCTTGATTTCGGTGACGATGTGAGCAAAGCCATTTGCAGGATCTTCCTCTCGGTGACCCTCTTTGCCATTTTTCTGGAAGTTGTGGTTTTCCTTAATATGGATTAGCCTGTTTGCAAAGCTGGAAGAAAAGGATAAGCAAAAGGTTAATCACTAGACAATGGTCCAAAAAGTGGTGTTTAACAAGCACTTACTTTGCTGCATTATCTACCATGGAAGCAATACCATTAGAATCCATATCCACAGACTGCCAACCATCATCAATTATAATAAACTTTGGAAGAACTCCACCTTCCTCTAAGCTGGAGAAAAGAAATGCATATTAGAATATTATATGCTTGACACAAACGATGAATTGAATGAAGTATAAGCATCTTTCTAGTCCCTGCTTAACCCCCTCAGCAGTCACATTAGTATAAAAGGCATCCAATGTGCACCAGCCAAACCAGTTCAACAAATCTGGCATCTGCCAAAGGAACGTGATCACAGATAATTCAAACCAACTGCAAGAATAACAAATATATCAACAGGAATTAGAATAACAAACATATACCTTCTTCTTTTCCCTGTGAGAGAAAGTCTGTAAGTGCCTCTCAACAGTCCTGTGAAAATTCGGAGAACAAAATTCATCAAAACGGAGTAATTGATTGCAAATATAACATTTAATAAGTGAAGTATATATTCAAAAAAGTCCTAAAGTCTCTACATCTTGCATCACAAGAAAATAACCTGAGCTTGAAAGATAAATCCTGTCACATTCATTAGCTAGGAAATTCAAGCAACAATAAACCAAAGTATGGTGTGAGGATGAAAGTAAAGCATAATATATACTACTTTACTGCATCTGTAATGATCTCAAATGGGTTGATCCAGCCCCCACGAAACTAAATGCATTCCTTCAAATGCTTCAACAGCTGGATCACCTGATATGCAGCAAGAAAAAAAATATTCTCTAATAAGCATCATCATATCTATCATCTAATACTTAAAAAAAAGGGGAAAGAAATTTGAATAACCATTTTCAACTGCAAATATTTACTGACATTTTTCACGTGCTGTACAGATGGAGAACTCATTGAAATTAATTTTTTCTTAATAATCTAAAATTTGTTTTCTTGGAATCCTAATAAGTCTAAAATTTTCTATTGGTGGAAAAATAAATAAATAAATAAATAAATAAATAAATAAATATATAAATATATATATATAATTCCCTTTCTTATTATTACCATGAGGAGTCCAATTTTTTTCCGACAAACAAAGAGATGGGTTCTTTCGTTACCACTCTCCAAACAAATTTCTAGCTCCTCATTTGCGTTTCCTTGAAGAACTGCTCGAAAAGCTCCCTCAAGGATCGACAAGAACACAATATAGACTGCTGATTGCCCTGCCCTTTCTTCATTCTCCTTGTGGTCACCGGTAGCGGCGGATGGCTGACCGTTGGGCGATGAAGGGAACTACATATGATATTGGCTACCTATGCGAGAGAGAGATCAACACTCATCCCCAAATATGTAGGCCGTGGCTAGGGTTTGCTCAGGCGGAGAGAAGGAATTTAGACTTTTTGACGCTTAAAAGCGTCATTAAAATCCTTAATCACCAATGCTTTCTAAAAGCATTGGCATCTTTCGAAAAGAGTTGCTACACCTTTACATTGTTGTAGTGATGCCTTTTGAAGAAATTTCAAAGCTTATCTTGATATTATAGCACCTCCAATAATCTCAAAGGTGGCTTCATCTAACCCTTGATAAATCAAGAAAAAAGCCTTTTGTCCTTCTTCCTTGACTCCCTTAGTGATTGCTTTTGATTCTCCATCAAAGTTGCCTCATTTTTAGGCTCCACATAACCTTTTTTAACCATCTCCCATGCATCTTGTGAGCCAAGAAGTGCCTTCATTTTGATGCATCAATTTTTGTAGTTACCTTTGGTGAGTTGAGGAACTAAAAATGCCATTGTATTGTTGGCCATTGAATCAATCTAGCTCTGATACCATTGTTGGCTATGTAAGGGTGATGAGCATATTTATATACATGATAGTAATTTGGATTGCTCTTGTTAGAGAGCTCTTACATATATGAATATTACAACGCTCAAAATAATACTTGGAGAGTGAAGAAAGATAAGCCTTATATTATAAATTTGCCGAACACTTCACTCATATTTTATAACTTATAACACTTAACCTTTTACAACCCTAATAACTCTTGTAACCCTTGGCCTTTCACCTTCTTAACCTTCACTTGACTTTGACTCTCCAACTAGAATACTAGTTGGATGCCACATCATCATAGGAATCAAGTTTATTATCCAATAATATTTAGGTATGGTCTCCTTTTCTTTTCTCTTCCTTGTTTAATAACACCAACGACCAAAGATTGCAATATATATTTAAGAATAAATATACTGATTGGAAAGAAGGTAGATAAAGCATGTGGATTAGAGAAAGTGTTTTAAATTTTTGTTTTTCTAAGAAAACAAAGTAGAAACTAATGGATTAAGAATGTGAATTAGAGAAAGTCTAAATAGTTTAAGATATTTAAGAAAAAATGCATAGATGTGTGTGCGTGAGAGAAATAAATAGTGAAGCATAAGAAATAAACTAAGAATATATTGTTGAGAGTCTAATATGAAATATAACTTTTTCTTTAATAGTACACTATAGATGCAGATTTTATCCTTCAACTTTATATAATTTCATTTAGATTGATTCAAGTTTTCTCCAATTATTCACCAATAAACTTCCAATACCATCAATTCTATTATATTGGATTACTTGTTATGTAAATACTTAAAAAACCAGAATAAGACTTGCAAGCTCAACCAATGATTATTTTAATATACTTAAAATTATAAAAGAGAAAAAAGGGATAAAATTTAGACTGTAATTACAAATTTAGACTTAACTTGCCTTAACTTGCCTTCTTATTCATAGGCTTTGTTATAATTTGTAATCTCTAAATATAGTTATCCTTCATAATAGAAAGCAAAAACAAATTGCCTAATTGGCCTGCCGAAGAAAGTAAGTTTAAGAAAATAGGTGTTTAGGTAAATAAAAAAATAAAGAAAATATAGCCTTTGATCTTAGATTACTTACTTTTAAGGATTTAGTAGGGTTGAAAAATAAAGAGGGTAGATACACCCTTGTGGCACATACCTAAAGAAAAAATAAAAAAAACATGTTATTTAATTTTAGTTGAAGAGAAAGAAGAGACACCGATATATTATATATACCTAAGGACTATTTAGTGTTCAACATCAGAACAAAAAGGTGAGGCTATATAAGACATGTTATAATAAAAGATGAAAATACTTCCAAGAAATCATTAACAAAATAACAATGAATACAAATATTTTGTATTATAAAATTTATTATTTTTAAGGTGGTGCAAACCAGTGACAACTATTATTTTGAGAATTTTGGATGGTAAGATAACAAAAATAGAGGTATGCCTTTAAAACTATTGCTTACGACTTCTTTGACTAGAACGGATTTTATTTTATGAGACATTAGTACTATAATTTAATTTTTTATTTTTTAAGATGAAATTAAATTTCTTGTGAGAGAAAAAACATACTTTTGACTCTATTTTGCATTTGGATGTATAGAGGATGGTAAACCTATAAGTACAATAAATATAATAATAACTATGTATTACATTCTTTATAAGTATTCCTAAATTATAACTACCAAGTTTTATCAATCCTTCATATTTGAAAGTCATAAGTTAGTTGAGAGTTATCCATGGTACTCCAACCGATACAACTATAATTTAATCCCTTTTTTAATTGAAGGGAGGCTTAGTATGAATATAAAGTTCTAAAATAGTTTAAACATAGTTCAAAAACAAAGGGCAATAGAAATTAGAAGAGGAATTTAGCTAGGATCATAAACTAGTAGTAGGTGATTGAAACTCCCTTAAACCATGACCTAATTCCAAGTTCTAACAAGACTAGGTAGATTGGTAGCATTGAAGATCAAGTTGTTGATATTCTACTCGAAGATCAAGTTGTTGATATTCTATTCGAAATGTTTCCAATCTTCTTCCAAACTTTATTTGATGTAGGAAGGCCACTTTGATAGCATACGATAAATCAATTGTTAAAGCGGCTAAGACTACTTAAGACAACTGCGATAGGGGAAGAGGATCTATTAAGAAATATCTATGAATTTCTTTTTCTTTTAACACTTCTTAGAGATTACAACAATATGCACAACAATTAGAGATTGAGTGTCCTTAACAAAGAATTTCTAACTCCATTCCAAGCAGAGAATAATAAATTAATTTGTTTGCATCTAATTGCAAACAAATTATATTTCAAATAGATAAAGAAAATAGACTGTGGTGAAGATGTGATCCCCTATTTTCTATCATAAAAAACATAACTTACAACCTCTAAGATACCTCCCAAGCTTTCTATTTACCTGGTCTCTACCACTTAACTTATTTTTCAAAAATAGAAAGATGAAGCATTTGATTTTTAAAGATGCCTTTAGCTTCCACAAGGAATTAGAGTGAATGATTTGATACTTAATAAAAATAATAAGTGATAGCAATCCAATAGAGAATGTAGTAATGCAATAGAGAAGGCTCCTTTTTCATCTTGCTTCCACATAGGATGGTTTAGCTTTAAATTTAAATACATACCAAACAAGAGATAAGAAAGTTTAGCAAATTCTTCTTGGACACTTTGTACCATAAAGGATGATTATTGGACTTCTATCGAGCCAATTTTCAATCAAAGAAGAGGGCAACACAATTAGTTTTTTCACTAAATTTTTAGAGGATGGGGAAAAGAGTTTTAGTAGTAATATATTTTCATTTTTAAAAAGTTCGAACTTTACATAGTGACTTACAAATGTGAATGGTGATAAGATATGATACTTGTATTTCTTCTAGCACTACCTTATGAATTATTAGTCCTCATCATGGTAATATGTATCACCGCAAATCTTGAGCATCAAGAGGATTGTTGCAAGTTTAAGTTTTGTATAGATCCATATGTTTTAGGTAATCCTAAACCTTTTAAGACAAAAGGGATGACATATGTCAGGCAAAGAGTGATGCAGTGGAAGAGCAGTCTTCTAGTATCATGAACTTTGTGGATAATTGTAACTGATAGTATTGCCTGGCATCTAAATATATTACTACCAAAAAAACATAGTTCGTATATAAAAATTTAAATGTAACTTTCATAGTGAATCTAGAAGCACTAGAATGAATATAAAACTATAATATAAATTGAATGAGCACTTCATGATAAAATTATCAACATATGGCAAAACATAAGATGAATTCCAAAGGACAACAAACACGTTTTGATTTTTCTCTTAATGAGAATCGTTCAAACAAACAAGGCATACTATTTTATTTTGAATCACCATTTTATTTTGAATGGATTACAAGTCAGACCGGCCAAATCTTGACCCATATAGAAAGGATATGATTTTAAAGGGTTTGTTTTTGTGTTTGATGTATTGTGTGTGTAGAGGCAACAAGGTAGAAACCCACCATGTGAAAATTTCAATGGGGCCAATTCAATGATCAAGCTAAAATAATCCTTCATAGCAACTCATTTGCACTCTAGTTGTAATGAAAGATAACTTGTAGGGCTTCATGTAATGCACAATGAGTTGATAAAATCAAGCATTGTTTTAAAACTACAATGCCATTTTAAGAGAATTTATAAACAAGGATAATTTGAAATTTTTTTTTTAAATTAAGGCTTTATTATTGATGTTATATTTTGAAACCTTCATAATGAAGTCAAAAGAAAAAGGCAACTCGAAGACTAAATCTTAATCTAATGAAAATCTCTTAATTCATAAAGAAAATAATTCTAATGTGCAAAAAAGGCTAAAGCTTGTGATGTTTATTTTAAAAATAAATTTGAAAGTTATTATGTTTCATCCAACATCGATTCATTGGGTGTTAAATTGTTCAAGTGAGTAATTGATGTAGTTAAAGATTTTAATACGTATGAATTATTTAAATAAGAGAAGCTAGTACTTAGAAAAAGAATTTATTAAAGAAAAATTATGTGATGGATCACCAAAGATCAAACAAATAACATGATTATATTGAAAGTTATATCTAAATAGGCTTGAAGGATGAGTTTATGAGATTTATGCTAAGCTAAGATGGTAAGATGGAATATATTCTATAAGACTACCATACATTTATCAAAAAAGAATAAAGGTGATACTTAATTCATAAGTGTTTAGTGAGCTTTAGGTTTTGAAATTTATTTCTAATCATGTTAGAAAACGTTATTTAATATGCATCAATCCAAAAGAAAGTTTTACTAGTATCAATCAAATTAAAGTTTTTCAGAAAAATTTACTTCAAGATATCCATTATTGAGCTATTTTTCTAATGCTTATTAAATCACTCAAAATAAAGATTAAATAAAAAAGCTATAAGCTAATTATGAAAAATACGTTAATATTAATAAAGTTTTAAGAATTATGAAATTGCCATTCTAGAGCCATAATGAAGAAAATAATTTGCTTTACTTTTGCTTAATAGAGTTAGACATCAATTAGAATTTTAAAATATATTTTAAAAATTTATTTGATATTTATTTTTTATTTAAAATATTTGTATCTTATGAAAATTAGGAAGCTTATTAGCTTCAGAAGTTTTCATCTATAAATAGGCTTTGGTGTACCTTGTCGGATCAATCAATTTGGTAATAAAATTTTAAATATCCTTTTTAGCTTGGAGAAACTTTTAGCTTTTAACGTGGTGCGAGCCCATAATCTTCCTTTGGAAAGTCAGATGCTTAACTGAAAGATCTTTAAGAAGTTGGACAAACCAATAATTATCTTCTTTAGCAATCTTTCTTACATCAATTCATAGTGTTCATACGAAAAATTCATTAGCTCAACACATTTTATAATCAGTCTATTTTATGCTAATCAGTCTATTTTATATGCTTGGAAACAAATCACGTGAATTGCAGCCTTTTGTGCTACATGACAAGCAAATTATTCATGCACACACAATAGGAGCTTTGTCTCCACATAATTAGAATGTCATCTTGAAAATTGAAAAGATGGCGAATAATGGATGCTATTAGTACTTGCACAGTAATTTCTCTTCCAAAGTTCATAGTCATTTTGACTCTATATGGAACACCCCCTTTTTCTTTGGGTGAATATGAAACACCTTTTTTGGCATTGTGAAAAATTAAGAGGTATGAGTACATGCATGCTAATGTAAAGCTTAAGACAAGCTATTCACCTCCTCACAACCATCTTCTGGTCTACATGGAAAGAACACAACAACAGGATATTGTTGGGCAAAAAGAAATTGAGCAAAACCACCCTAAAGTTTGCCCCACCAGTTCTCTCAAAAGACTGCCCTCTTTCTTGAATCTCTTGAAAAAGTTTTGGCTGCTCTTCTTTCTATGTATGTTTAGTTGGTTTTGCTTGCTCAAAATTTGAGCTACTTTTTAGTTCTTTGGACCTCAACCTAAGGTCTGTTGTATTTTGCTTCATTTAAAACGAATTGGTTGGAGTCCTTCTTTCCAAAAACAACACCACAAGAGGAGGTGTGCCATGCCAAGTTGTTATGCTGACCAATAGCTATATTAACAAAAAAAAAAAAAAAAAAAAAAAAAGATGGGAGTTGAGCAAGGGAAGTTATATTCTACTTTGCAAAAAGACAAAATACATGCTCTCTTTTTCTTCCTTTCTCCTTTGTAAGCCAAAACTTTCTTTTGGATTTGGTGATGGGATTTAAATAGACTTGGTAACATGCAATGAGAAATTTCAAATAAGCATGTACTAGCTATTTTTCCACTCCAAGTTCCAAACCAGCTGTCACCTCGATCAATCCAATAACAAGGCACCTAATATAACCCACAAAATCGTCAAAGGGTCGCACGCATGCATTCTGACTAAAGATATCGCACTATTTAATATTTTCTTCTCTTTTTCTACCTTCGTTATTGATTGGTAGGAGTTCTTCTCAAAGAAAAGTAGAAAGCTGATATTGATTTGAAACAGGCATGACAGCAAGCCTATGAGGTGCGGTAATGAAGGAGAACCAAGAAACATGATACAAGCTTCAAAATATATGTACATATATATATATATATAAAAGTTGAGTAGGTCCACCAAAAACAAAGCCTGAAGTACCGTCTAAGTTGATGCAATCCTTAGATTCATTGCATCCATATCAAAGAACAAATGCATAGGATAAACAAAAGCAAAGTAACTCCAAAAGCAACGCATCACCCACCAACGCCAGCCTTGACACTGAAGCATGTAGTCCCTACCTTTGCCCACTGGTTTCCTTCCCAAACTTTAAAGAAAGAAAGAAAGCCAAAAAAAAAGGAGTCCACTTGGGTGCTGAAGGGCCGGCTTTTGACGTTGTCTTGGGTGCCATGAAAGGCCTACAAAGAGGTGAAGAGAATCTGGATGCAAATTCAAGACTCTTTCTTCCACGCACTCAGTTCATCTAAACCTACCAAAAGTAGAGAAACCAACACCTAGAAAGTGACCAGTCCAAGAGGAGATGTTAAACCAGGACAAACTATATGAAATCATGAAAGGTTTTCAGCTTTCAAATTGTGGGGGAGAGGGAGATTGAGCTCTTTTGCTTCACCTTCTTTTATTTAAATTTGTCATTTTGTATATTGTCGTTAGTACAGTGGTTGGTACTTGGTAGGTTTGCTTTCTGTGGTTATTTTGTTTATACTTAATATATACTTGTACTGGTACAAAATTTTTTAGATCTTAATAGAAAAAACTTCATTGGAATTTTAGGTGCATTGAATCTTTACAGTAAGACAGACACACAAGCAAGCGTACCATTTATTTATTATGTTAGATGGGACATAAACATTAGTCCATTGATTACTTTGCATAGTTTTTGAATTTTTGGAGAAAGGCCAGGCAAGGGACAAGACCAATTTGCCATGCAAACAACTTGCACCTAAAATTGTCCAAGCATCCACTTGACACATCATGTGGCCTGTTATTAAAAGGCATGTAGTGGGCAAGGCCTAGCTCATACACCCTCTTTGAGTACTGTTATCCTTTGAATACGCCTTCGACCAACAAAGCATGCACCAACGTTGGCACATGTCTCGGAGTGGTACTCATTCACACAACCTCCATGCATGCAAGGGGGTTCTCTCTCGTTTCATTTAATTTGCTTTATTTTTTGACTGAACCATTGGTTGGTCCTCATTTAGAAACCATGCAAGCAAGGTGTTTCTCTTGTTTTGTTCATTGACTGGACCTTGAGGATTGTCCTCATTTATACAACCTGCATGCAAGCTGCTGCTCCTGTTGGTTTTATATATTGAGCAGAAATCCAAGGGGGTACGAGGTTTGAAGTTTAACAAAGCCTTTCAGGCATCCAAACTTTGGAAGGAGAAATTTATTTTAATAAACAATCAGGTAGCCCAGAGCTTTATACCTTCCAGTTCATTGTATCTCTCCGTAGTTTCAATTTTCACTTGCTCTTTTTGGATCTTGGCCTGTACACAACCTTCACTCCTTGACATTATTCTTTTGGATTCTGACATGTGCGGACCACGTGACTGCCATTTGTTGGCATAATAAATACATGCGAAAGAGAGCAAAGATAGAAAGATGATAAGCATTTGTAGAATGACTTCTTTGGAGGCATGAAGGAAGAGTGGAATTATTTGGTTGGGACCATCCTGAGGGCTCCTTTATGAAGAAGGGCTGGATATAACAGGAGCAGCTAGCAGCTGTGACGCAAGAAGAGGGTTGATGGTTCTCAGTGAGAAGGCTTTGCTGCTGTTGGTGGTGCTTGCAGCACTTCTTCTATTGCTGCCACTTGTGCTGCCTCCTTTGCCACCACCACCGCCACTTCTCCTCTTAATCCCTGTTGTGATGTTGCTCCTCCTTGTCTTCCTTGCTCTCCTCCCATCCCACGACATATCAGCATCATCCAACTTCCCTCATCAATGAATCAACCATCCATACAAAGCTTTCCCACGCATAGTTTGCATACCCACAGAGGTTGTCGACTCTATGTACTCAGCATAGAATAAAGAGAAGAGAGGAGAGGAGTAGAGAAGATCCTTGATGCTGACCATCACTTTGTAACATACAAAAATGGTGGAAATGCGCTCTTCTCCTGTTTCATTTGTTCTGTCATCTTTTCTTATTTTCTTTTCTCATTGAATATGAATACAACAAACATAAACAGGCTGCAGGCCTCCAGGAGAACTGCTCCGCCTGGTGCCCAAGATGAATACCATACCACCTTCTGAATAGAGAGAGAGAGAGAGAGAGAGGGATGATGTGATCTCGATCCTTGGGGCAGTGATGGTGGTTGTGTTTGAGTGGTTGGACTTTAAGGTGGAGTCCAGGAATAGAGAAGAAGACCAGCTGGCCACAAGTCCCACTACCCCAGTGACAATTAAAGCCTGCAGGCAGGGAGGACGGCAGCGTGAAGCATCCATGGAGAGGGGAGCTGCACCAAAATCATCATCCAAATTCAGTTGCTGTAATTTGCCGACATACAGTGTACTTGGTCCTAGGGCTATGAGGAAAGAAGAGAGAAATTACAATGAAAGAGAGAGTAGAAATTTTGCTTATGTCAATTATCTTAACATTGCCAACATTTTTGTTCAATGACTTACGCGTGTAACACTGACAAGATAATGATAGAGATGGCCTGCGATTCGGATTCGTGTTCATGTGGTGGGCATGTTCTAAGAAAGTAGTTGGCAAGACTAATAAAAGACCGGTTAAACTACTCCATCAAGTCTCAAGGACAGCTGCCAGCACACAAATTTTGAATACGATTGGCTTTACCAATTCAGAGTCCTATTCCTTTGGGGGGGCAGTGGGGAAAGAAAAAGATAAAAGGAAAATATAGTGGCCACTCTCTTGGTAGCCTAACTCTTAGAAGATTAAACCGAATGGACTGGGACAAGCTTAGATGACAACCACCATCTTCCTAACATTTCAGTGGCATACAGGAGACAAGAGCATAACGTTAATGGTATAAGATAGTATTGGGTAAATATATCCAATCCATTTGCTGTTTACTTTTCCTTTGCTGGAAGACATTAGATGAGTTCAAAGATGCTGATTAAAATAACTCATGCAACACAAATGACTTGAACCTCCATTGCTATGGTGGAAGCTATTAGACATGACAGTTGCCGTGATGATGGCCATAAGAGGGCCTTCTCCTGACTAGAGAACAAGGTATGCTGTTTAATAGCACTTACTAAATATTTACTTCATTTGAAGATGCTTAGATCTTGATAAGTGCCCCATTAACCTATATCACGAACTAGCTGGACCATCTTTGTTAGTATTGTTAAATGTCCCGACTGTCAACCTAGACCTAATATAAACAATTGATCTCTTATTTTAGTTTCAGCCTATCTGGAACTTTGATAATAATAGCAGTCTTGGACAAACAACCTATGGATGATTGTTTAAATATATTTCTGGAGTTTCTCTGCAGGACTGTTGCTTCAGTGCTACGCATCAGAATCTGGTCTTCTTTGCAATGATGATCGGGTTTGATTTGGCTACTCGGGATCATCCTACATTTGAAGAACTAGGCTGGCACATTTTGCATGTTAATCCTGGTGGAGGGGCATGTTGGTTTACCATTCATCCTACATTCACCAGGTTAAGATTGGTCAAATCCATCCCTTATATCAAGGTCAAGTGAACATTGCAAGCTTCTGTTGCATAAAAGATTTTTCTGCAAGGAAAGAAGAGTTTGTTTAAACTACATAAAATTGCTTTGATTGCAAGCTGGAATGGCCCTTGTGATGGCAATGAACCATGGAATAGCTGTCGAGCAGCAGATTTGGTGGTGGCCCAAACTATTATCATCAAAACCAAACTATAGGTAGTTGAATTCTGCCGCTGATTTTGAAAAGGAAAAAAGAATCTCTTCCAAGTTTGGAAAACTCATAGTAAGTCAACATGTGACAGCCAAGTTGAGTTGGAAGCTAAAGCTCTTGTTAAAAGGAAGAAGGGAAATAAAGAAGAAGAATAAGGAAAGAAAGGAAAGAAGAAAGAAGAAAGAAAAAAAAAAAAAAAGTAAGAAATAAATAAAAGAAAGAATAAGGAGAGAGAGACAGCAAGTACCTACCAAAATGCTCTGCTGAGATGGCTATTGAGACATAATGAGCTGGTAGGGCATCTCATTTTGTGGAGAAACCCTATCACCTACATCCCATGGGATTTAAATATTTAATTTAGAGATAATAAATGATGTCTAATTGCTCAAATTATCAATGTACAACCTGCGTGATCCAATACGAAAAAGGTGTAACATTCTTAGAATTGCACTACATGTAACTTTATCTCAACCAATACATACTATTTATATATATATGCTGAACTTGGCAACATTTGAAAGTAGCCAAATCTACTATATACACACACATATGCAAATGTTGCAACCATGTGTGTGCATGCATGTCTATGAATATGTGAAATATAAGACTCGTTTGAGTTGTAAAGTTGACTCGTTTGAGTCAAAAAAATTAGTAGAGGGTGAGTTGAGTCCTGAGTCATGAGTTTTCCAACCTTGCTCTCTTCCAAGCAGAGAAAGGCCCATTAATTTCTTGTTCATATGAATGATGACTGTTGCCGCCAAATTACTTTCCTTGGACATCGGGAGAGAATGAGGATCCCAAGGACGGTGGTTTGGGATCTGAGAATCTTCAAACGACTCCTCCTTGGATAAGAATCCTGCAAGAAAGTCCCCGAAAACCAAATATTCGATGGGAACCCTCAGACGCTCGAGTGAGTAACTTGGGGAACATTGATTAATAACGGACTAAAAAACTTAACCGAATAACTTGGAGTTCAGATCCCCTTCTCATTATGAGCGAAGGTTCTTATACCTATTCGAAAGTCCTTCTTACCCATTCTTGGAAGTTGTTAATTCCGAGACATCTCCGTCTGGCAGGGGATAGGCGGCAAGGTCAATAGGGACAGATCACAACCACCTCTGAGCATGTCAGGGGCAGCCTGCCGTCCCCCCTCTCTCTCCTGGGGTAGAACCGCAATCGGCAGGTAGGCCTAGTCTTATCGGGCGTGCACCGCAACTGGCAGTGGCCACGGGATCACGTGCAGTTGCAAGCAGTAGGTGGGCCGCGTGGCGTTACAGATGTCAGGCGGGTCACATGGGGGGCCATTGTAAGCCCGATCCTAAAGCCGGTGCTGAGGCCGACTCTGGAGTCGATTTTGGTCTTGGAGGCCGATTCTGGAGTCGGTCTTGGTCTTGTGGGCCGACTCTGGAGTTGGTCTTGGTCTTGGGGGCCGACTCTAGAGTCGAGGCTGAAGGCCGACTCTGAAGTCGGGACTGGAGGCCGACTCTGGATTAGATGGAAGCCCCGGAGGGAGAGGTTCCTACCAAGTGGCTTTGCCCACTTAATCCTTGTCTTTGTTAGTTACCTTGTCCGTTAGCTCTGACGTGGCATGATCAGCCACATCAGATGCCCCTTCGCCCCTGAGAAAGTGCGGTTACATTTTCGCTCGCCAAAAGGGGCGCACAATCATTCGGTGGTTGATCCCCGCATGCCCTTAATTGTAGAGAAAGGCACGTATCCCTAAGGGGTGACTCCTCTTTAATGCGGGAGGTAGGGGGTATTGCAATGTTATCGTCTTGTCAACCCTCACCGTCAAATTCGGCGAAATCCTTCTCGGGACTGAGGAAACCCTTCGGACTCCACAAAAAGATAATCGCCATCATGAGGCAGTCATCATCGATGTCCTATCATTGGCCGCAGATCATGCTCCCAATGCGCCGGGTGGTTGCCGAGGCGCTTCCTCCAGAGACGAGTGTGCATGTGGCAAGTCAAGTCGGGTGGGACGATTCCAAAAAGATGCATAAAAGGAGGGTCGTCCCGAGCCCGGCTCCTAACACCTCTGAGACTTCCTTCTTCTCCTCCCGAGCTTGGGCCTTATCCGAATCTTCCTTCGTTAAGGTCAATCCTCCCGACTTTTCTTTGCTTCCTCTCTATGGCTTCATCTCCATCGTGGTCCTCCTCCCCTCCTTCGAGGGCCACGTTTCCTCATCACAGTTACAAGTTTCTCCATCCCTAACACCTCCCTGGTCCTCCTCTCTTCCTCAAGGATCAGGTCCCTTTATCACAGCGGCGGGTTGCCAGCATGATCCCTGTCAGGAATCGTCCAGCAGCTGCAACTCCACCGCCGTCCTTCGCCCGCCACCTAGGGTTAGCGGGGAAAGCCCAGAAGGATTGCCTCCACCATCACCTCCTTCAACCTAGAGTCCTTTAGGGTAGCTTATAGGATACCCGAGGACGTCCGGCTGATCGCTCCTGACTTGATGACAGGGTGACCTCCTTCTCCACCTTGTACGAGGAGTTCTTTAGGGCAGGTCTCCAGCTTCCTCTCCACCCTTTCATCGTCGATCTCCTCTGTAGGTACGCCCTAGCGCCTGCACAGCTGGCCCCGAACTCCTTTCGGACCATTGCACGTTTACGGTGCTTTGCGGCCTCCAAGGAATAGAGGCCCGAGTGTTCTTGTTTTGTTCTTTCTATACCCTCCGCCGCCAGGCCAGTTTTGGTTGGTGGTTATTCACACCCAGGCCTGGCCGGGCCATCAGGCTGAGTCTCCCCACATCCATCAAAGGTGGAAGACTCGGTATTTCTTTGCCAGCCTCAAGGGAGTGAGGTGGGATTGGGGGGACCCGCACCTAGAGCCAAATAGGAACATGACAGTAGTCCCGAGGGACCGTGAGGCACACGAACGATTGCTAGCCTCCGAGGTTCCCCCTCCCCCTGCCGAAGGCTCTTGTCGGAGGAGAACCTCCGACTCGCCGACATTCTTTCGAGTGATGGTGAGCGATCGGGGATTTTTTTTTTTACTGACCGACTCTGGCACTTGCAGATATGAGGGTGCCGGCTGACATCGTGAAGAGGGTAGTGACCAAGAGGAAGAGGGCCGCTGACGAAGCTGAGGGGTCGGGGAGGAGGACTCGCCCTTGGTCTCGGTCGCCGAACCCTCCCCCCAGTAAGCCTTAGCCGAGCCAGGAGGCCGCCCCGCCGATCGACCTCACCATTGAGACCGGAGGAGCCGAGGGCCGAGGCTGTCCCCCCGTCCACAAAGCCGGTCACATCGGGCGCGGAGCCGATCCCGGATAGGGGGCGTTAGGCAGAGGCCCGCCAGAGGGAGAGGAGGTGGGCGAGGAGTGCCCCGCCGGCAGTGGGGCCGTCGGCAGAGGAAATGCCGTCGGCCTCTGGCGTGACGCATACGGCCTCGGCGTCGGCTGAGCCCGCGGAGGGAAGTGGGCTCAGGGCAATTCCGTCCCGGCCCTCGCTGATGAACCACGGCAGCGTGGCGGAGCGACTGCTGGCCTCGGCTGCTTACCAGAGTTTCAGGAGGAGCTCCGGCATCAGGGATGCTCCGCCTTCTTTCGAAATGCTTCTGCTGCTCTATTGTGGGTAAGTATTTTCCTTTCTTTGTGATATTTTTCTGCTTTATTGCATGCTGACAGAGATCCTCTTTATGCAACTGGTGAACTCCATGTCCGCCGCAAGGGAGGTTACTCTTCGAGCTGACAGGGTCCTCAGCCGAGCTCAACAAGAGACCGCCACCGCTCAAGCCGAGAGGGCCGAGGGCGCATTGGAGGCAACTCGGGTCGAGCGGGCGGAGGAGCTGGAGGAGGCAACGCATTGGGTGGTAGCCAAACTCGAGAGCGCCCGGGTCGCCGAGGAGAGGTTGGACGTCGCCCGGGCGATGATCGAGGCCCGATATCTACGCCTCCACTCCCTCTATCTGGAAGCGAAGGCGGCTGAGCTGCGGGCCAATGATGCTGAGGAAGTCGCTCGCATGGCCGACGCCAGAGTGGCTGACGCCATCGCGAATAAAAGCGAGGCCTTCCAGAGGGCAACGGAGCTGGAGGCGGCAGTGCAAGCCGCCGAGGCAGCGACACAAGCCACCAGGGAGAAGGCCGCGGCGATCGAGGCCGTGGAGTGCTATCGAGGCTCCGAGGCCTTCTTGGATGAATTGGCAGAGGCCTCGGTCGACGTCTTCCTCTAGGGCTTCCGGGAGTGCAAGGAGAAGGCGACGCGGGTTTTTGGCATCCCCGGCATCAGTGACCTCGAGCCAGACGGTGAGGAGCCGGAGTGATCGCCCCCGGCGCGGAAGTCAGCCGACGATGGGTCTGCACCAGCCGACACCTGAAGACCTCTTTTCCTTGCAATCTTTATTTTGGCCAGTTCAGTTTTGTACTGAAGTCCGACTTGAGTCAGCATTATGTAAACATTTTGACAAGTAATGAAGAGTAAAAAATTTTTCCAGTGCCAAAGCACTTGGATTTTTCTTTTTCGATACTTAGCTCTATTAGCACATCGTTTCTTGTGAGGTCGGGTGAGCTCGAAGTGATGACTCGTCCTAAGGCCGAAGCGGACTTCAGAGCAAGTACTAAGGCTGACGCTAGAGTTTAGTGCCGACGCTAGAGTCGGACTTAAGGGCCACCACAGGCGTTGGCCTTGGGAGCCGACCTTGGAGTCGGTCTTGCGTGTTGATGATCTTCGTTCACGACTATTTTATTCCTTGGTCATTCTTGTGAAAGGTTGCAAGTGTTGAATACCCGTAGTTCTTGGAGAAAGATAAATACCTCTAGAATTCGCAAAGGAGAGGCCTCTTTGGACTCTTCCCAAACTTTCGGGTTCCCGAATGCGAGGATCCAGCTGAAGGAGAGGGCCATTCGGACGGCGAATGGTAGCGTTCTCGCCTTTGCTGTTCTTGATTAATGAGCTTGGGCTTGAGGTCCCTCTTGCTGCCGGCCCGAAGTCAATCCTTAGTGCCGACCTGGCGATGGGCTTTGGTGCCGATCTGGCCTCAGGCTTTGGTGCCAATGCGGAGTCAGTCTTTCATGCCGAGTTGGCCTCGGGCTTGGGTGTTGACGCAGAGTCGATCTTTCGTGCCGAGCTGGCCTTGGGCTTTGGTGCCGATGTGGAGTCGATCTTTCGTACCAAGCTGGCCTCGGGCTTTGGTGCCGACACGGAGTCGGTCTTTCATCCCGAGCTGGCCTCGAGCTTTGGTATCGACGCGGAATGGGTTTTTGGTGCCGTCCTGGCGATGGGCTTTGGTGTCGAGCTGGCCTCGGACTTTGGTGCCGATGTGGAGTCGGTCTTTGGTGCCGAGCTGGCCTTGGGCTTTGGTGCCGATGCAAAGTCGGTCTTTGGTACCCTTCTGGCGATGAGCTTTGGTGCTGAGCTGGCCTCGCGCTTTTGTGACGTGGAGCCGGTCTTTGATGCCGAGCTGACCTCAGGCTTTGGTGCCGATGCGGAGTCGGTCTCTGGTGCCAATGCGAAGTTGGTCTTTGGTGCCATTCTGGCGATGAACTTTGGTGCCGAGCTGGCCTCGGGCTTTGGTGCCGACGCGGAGTCGATCTTTTGTGCTGTCCTGGCAACGGGCTTTAAGGCTGAGGGAGTGAGATACTAAAGCATATCTTCATTAGGCGAAAGAGTAAGATGCTCATATTTATAGTCAGTTAGTTGAATATATTACTGATAGTACCGACGAAGGTTGTCCACATTCCAAGTACGAGGGAGTGGCTTTCTGTTGAGTCCTTCGATCCGGTACGTTCCGTGATGGAAGACTTCGGCGACTCGATAGGGCCCTTCCCAGTTTGGCGATAGTTTGCCCTCCTTCGTGGGCTTTGAGACCTCGGCTCATCTGAGGACCAAGTCTCCTGGAAGGAACGCCCTAGGGCGAACTCGAGTGTTGTAGTACCTTGCGGTCCTTTGGCGGTAAGCGGCCATCCTGAGATGCGTCTGGTCGCGCGCCTCCTCAATGAGGTAGAGATTGGCCCGCAGCTGACTCGGATTGTTCTCCTCATCATACGATTCTACCCGAGGGCTGAGGACGCTAATCTCCATAGGGATGACGGCTTCCGATCCGAGCACGAGGTTGAAGGTAGTCTTTCTGATGGGAGTCCATGGTATCGTGTGGTATGCCCACAGCACGTTTGGGAGCTCCTCCATCCATCTTTCTTTAAAGTCATCCAGGCGCGCTTTGAGCCCCTGAAAGATGGTCCGGTTTGTAACCTTGGCCGCTCCATTTGTTTGCGGTGACCGACGGAAGTAAACCGTTGGCAAATACCTAGCTCAGCGTAGAATTCTCTAAAGGGCGCGTTGTCGAACTGTCGGCCATTGTCGGTGATTAGGGTGTGGGTAGCCCGAATCGACAGATGGCAGATTTCTAAAAGAAAGATCTCATCTTGCCTCCAGTGATCCTAGCGAGTGCCTCAGCATCTATCCACTTGGTGAAGTGGTCAATAGCGATGAGCAAAATTTTCTCTGACCGAAGGCCGGGGTAAATAGTCCTAGAATATCCATTCCCCAATGGGCGAAGGGCCATGGGGCCGACAAAGAGCTTAGCTGGGATGTCGGCTGTCGTTGGATGTTGGCGTGTCGCTGACAGCTATCACACTTCCGCACTAGCTCAGCAGTGTCTTCTCTCATGGTAAGCTAGTAGTACCCTTGGCGCAAGGCCTTGTACGCTAGCGCTCTGCTTTCTAAGTGATTTCCGTAGATGCCTTCATGAATCTCATGGAGGATGTAGTCGGCATCTGCAGGGCCAACACACTTAAGGAGGGGATGAGAGAAGGACCACCTATACAGCCGTCCATCGAGCATCAGAAACTTGGAGGCTCGCCATCTGACTAGCCTGGCCTTCGCAAGGTTAGCAGAAAGAGTACCGTCAGTGAGGTATCGGACGTACGCATCCATCCAAGTGGACTCTTGGTTAACCGGTAGGGCCTCTTCCACCACATCAATGCTTGGGGCTTCCAAGTGCTCTATATAGGTCCTCCACAGGGCCCCATCGACCGAAGTGGCCAGTCGAGACAAGGCGTTGGCCCTAACGTTCTCGCCCCTGGGAATGTAACTGACACTAAAGTAAATAAAGAATGAGGTCTGTGATTGGACCTTACTCAGATAGCGAGACATGATGGTCGAGTCTCGTACTCCCCAGCAATTTGCTCGGAGACGAGCTGGGAGTCGACGAAGGCTCTGAAGTGCTTTACTCCGAGCTCCTTGGCGAGCTTCACTCCTGCCAGCAAGGCTTCGTATTCGGCTTGATTGTTGGTGGCTGAAAAGAGAAACCGAAGGGCGTACTCCACAACTGTTCCCTTTAGGCTTACGAGGATGAGGCCAGCTTCGCTTCCTTGAGAATTTGATGTACCATCAACGTGGAGGATCCAGTCTTCCCTCTCCGCCCCAGACGTAGCATCTGAGGGCGCCGAGCGGGGCTCCTTTGGCCGCTTCCCAGTCCAGGTAGGCTTGACCAGAAAATCCGCCAAGACTTGGGACTTCATGGCCGACCTCGATCGAAATGATAGGTCGAACTCACCCAGCCTGATACCCCACTTTGCCAGCCGACCAGAGGTATCAGGACGGGATAGGATCGCCCTTAACGGCTGGTTCGTGAGCACTACGATCGGGTGGGCTTTGAAGTAAGGCCTGAGACGTTGAGCGGAGACGATCAGTACAAAAATAATCTTTTCTGTTTTGGAATACCTAGTCTCCGCATCGTGAAGCACTTTATTAGTGTAATAGACTGGCCTCTGCATTCCGTCGGTGTCGATACGGACGAGCACAAAACTGACCGCCTTGGGGAATGCCGCGAGGTAGAGGAAGAGCTTCTCTCCCTCCGTCGGCTTGGACATCACTTTATTGGTGTAATAGACTGGCCTCTGCATTCCGTCGGTGTCGATATGGACGAGCACAAAACTGATCACCTTGGGGGATGCCGCGAGGTAGAGGAAGAGCTCCTCTCCCTCCGTCGGCTTGGACAGCAACGGTGGAGTTGATAGGAACTCCTTCAATCCCTTGAAGGCTTTCTGGCACTCCTCTGTCCACTCGAAGCCGTTGACCTTGCGTAAGGCTTTGAAGAAAGGTAGGCATCTCTCTGCCGACTTCAATAGGAAGCGGCTTAGGACTGTCATCCTTCTGGTAAGCCGTTGCACCTCCTTCTTGTTAGCCAGTGGCCTCATATCGATGATGGTGCTGATCTTCTCTGGGTTAGCTTCGATTCCCCGTTGTGTCACCATAAAGCCCAGAAACTTGCCCGCCGTAACCCCGAAGGCGCACTTCCGCTGGTTCAGCATCATCTGATAATGGCGAAGGTTGCCGAAGGTCTCCACCAAGTCAGCAACGTGGGTGTCGGTATGAACACTCTTGGTAAGCATGCCATCCATGTATACCTTCATGTTACGTCTAATTTGGTCCTCGAAGATCTTGTTCATCAACCTCTGATATGTGGCCTCTACATTCTTCAGTCCGAAGGGCATTATCTTGTAGCAGTAGACACCCTTCTCGGACACGAAGGAAGTGGCCTCCTCGTCAGCCGGGTCCATTTTTATCTGGTTATACCCCGAGAAGGCATCCATGAAGCTAAGTGTCTCATGGCCTGACGTCGCATCCACCAGCTAGTCGATCCTGGGCAGCGTGAAATTATCCTTGGGGCACGCCTTATTGAAGTCGATGAAATCGACATACATCCTCCAGCTCTCGTTGGCCTTACGGGCCATTACCATGTTGGCCAGTCAGACTAGGTAATGGGTCTCCTGGATATGGCCGATGGTTATCAGCTTACGGACCTCCTTGTCGATGGCCCTCTACCGCTCAGGGGCGAAGCTCCTCTTCTTCTGCCGGACCGACCGACACCTTGGGTTGATGTTGAGCCTATGGGTGATCACCTCTGTTGGTATGCCTAGCATGTCTGACGCTGAACAAGCAAAGGCGTCCGCATTGGTCCGTAAGAAGGTGAGAAGCTGGTCTCTCGCCTCCTCCGGGAGGAGCGCCCTAACTCGAACCATCTTCGTCGGGTCCTCCCCAGCGGGAAGGTCAGCAAGCGCTCGGTCGGCTCTCCTCTCCTCTTTAAGTCTCTAGGATCAAGTAGCTCGGGCACCGACGGAGCAACACCTGCTGAAGACTGGAAGCCATGTGATAACAGAGTGGCACTGGGCTTCGCTCCCCGCGCATCTCTCCGATTCCTCTACTGGTGGGAATCTCACAAGCAGCCTCTTGATGGAGATGGCGTCTAAGAGGTTCAGGCCGGGTCTCCCAAAAATGGCATTATAGGCCAGAGGGACTCGGATGACCAAAAACTTCACGAAGACCATGCTTTGGCACGACAACGTCCCAGCTATGACCGGAGGGTGATCTCTCCCTCCACCCTCACAGAGTCTTCCGTGAAGCCTATCAAGGGCATGGTTACAAACCGAAGGGAGTCGGGGGACAAGCTCATTCGAACAAAAGCATCGTAACTGAGAACGTCGACTGAGCTTCCATTGTCAACAAGAATTCTCTTTACAGGATGTTTCGCAATCGTCATAGACACGACGACGCTGTTATCATTAGGATTGTCTATCCCCTCTAAGGCTTTGTTTGGATCTTTGGAGGGGAAGGAAGGGAAGAGTAAAAAGAAGGAAAGGGATGGAAGGGAAAGGAAGGGGAATGAATGGTTGCTCTTCTTCTCTTGTTGGGAAGGGATGAAAGGGAAAGGAAGGGTAATATCAATTATCTTGTTTGGATAGAGAGGGAAAAAAGAGGGAAAGAGTTATGTGACAATTATATCCCTTCAGAATAGGAAATAACCATGGGAGTGAAAGAATGAAGAATAGAAAATGAAGGGATATTTTGGTCTTCTCAGAAAGTATGACTTAAACTTTTTCCCTCCCCCAGCTTACCCTCCGATTTGGGGGTTAACAAATTTACGCTCGCTGAGGAAAAAAGGAGGGGAACCGGTTACTCCCATTCCCTTTCCCTTCTTTTTTTACCCTCCTTCCAAACAAGGTAACTTATAACCTTTTACCTCCTTTCCCTTCCCCTTCCCTCCATTCTCTCCCATCCAAACAGACCCTAAGTCCCCTTTAGAGAAGAAGGTTATAGAATCTACCCCCTCATCCCCTCGTGGCCTCTTGGAAGTGTCGCTGCCCCCAAAAAATCATAGCCACCGTCTTCTCAGTTGGGGCATTGTCGACACTGACCTGGATAAGCAGAAGTGCCGACAAGCCTGGTGCAGCCGGATTTCCCTCTGGACAAACTTTCCCAGGTAGCTCCGCTAATGAGATCCTCGATTGCCTTCTTCAGCTGACGACAGTCCTCCGTGTCGTGGCCATGATCCTGGGAAAGCGGCAGTAAAAGTTCTTGTTGCGGGGGATTCTTGGCTTCATGGGGACGGGACGCTTGAGGTAGGACTTGCCCTCGATCTCCATTAGAACGTAGGATACCGAGGAAAGCTAAGGGGTGAAGTGCACCCCTCCGAGGATGCGAGCCTGAGGCCGGTTGTCCAATCGGCGAGGAGGCTCAGGCCTCCTGAGTCGAGCCTCACTAGGCTCCGGACGGGCCTGCTTCTTGCTGAGTCCTCCATCAGCCTTCCTCCGGGAAGAATCTGCTTCGTCAGTGCGGATGTACTTCTGGACGTGGCTCAGCAACTCGGCGTAGGGACCGGAAGGTCTTTTGTCGAGGAGTAAGCGAAGCGGGAAAGGCGGAGCCCTTGCTTCAAAACCAGGGTAGCCACAGAGTCGTCGAAATTGTAGATTTCGAGCGCGGCTTCCTTAAACCGAGCCACAAAGTTCCTTAGTGACTCACCACTCTTCTACTGGACGACGAATAGGCTGTCGGCCACCTGCGGGATCTTTCGGCATGCATCGAAGTGTGCTAGAAAGGCCCTCTCCAATTGCCGGAAGGAGTTGATGCTGCGCGATGGTAAACAGGAGTACCGGACGCACGCAGCCTTCCAAAGGATGGCTGGGAAGGCAATGCAGAGGAGGGAGTCGGTCGCCCCCTAAACCTGCATGAGGACCTTATAACTTTCCAAATGGTCCAGAGGATAGGTGGTGCCGTCATAGGGGTCCAACTGAGGGAGATGGAACTAGTTCGAGATTGGCTTCTCCATGATACAGCGAGATAGCAGGGAACGGCTATCATAATCCACCTTCGGCTGATTAGTGATTCTGCAGCTGAGCTCCTTCAGCCGCTGGTTGTACTCGTCTAGCCGTCGCTCGACCCGGTGAGCGATCGACTGTCGAAGGACCCCTCCCTTGAAGATCCCGAGGACGGAGAGGGGTGGCGCCGATGATGATGTCCTCGCTCGATCTTCTTTCCATGCTGCCGCTTAAGGGAATCACTAGCATGGCGGGAGGGAGACCGAGGCCTCTTAGAGGTCTTCCGGCGATGATCCTGGGCGAGGCACGACGGCGGTGAGCTTCCCTCTAAGGGGATCTCTAGCGAGTTGATTGCTGACTGGGTTGATCGGCCCTCGCACCCAGCGAGGGAGGCCTTGGATGCTGCTGCACGGCCGCTGGTTGTTGTTGCAACTGATGAACCGCCGCCACAAGTGATTGGACTTACAAGGTGAGGGCGGCAATTCGGTCGTCCTGAAGTGGTGGCAAAGACGGAGTCGAGAAGTTGGCATGGGGAGCAAAGAGACTGGTTTCCTGCTGCTCAGCCCCTTGACGATGCCCCCCAGCGTGGCTGGTGGAAATCCCCTGGTCGTGTATCACCACTATTTCTTCGTTTCTAAGGGGAGTGGAGGTCTGCAACTGGCTATTTCAGTGCTTTCTATCTCCTCGTCTCCGCTTTCCCTACCTAGCGCGCCAATTTGTTGCCGCCAAATCACTTCTCTCGGACATCGGGAGAGAATGAGGATCCCAAGGACGATGGTTTGGGATTTGAGAAACTTCAAATGACTCCTCCTTGGATGGGAATCCTGCAAGAAAGTCCTCGGATACCGGTTGTTCCGATGGGGACCCTCCGACGCTCGAGTGAGTAACTTGGGGAACAGTGATTAATAACAGACTAAAAGACTTAGCCGAATAACTTGGAGTTCAGATCCTCCATCTCATTATGAGCAAAGGTTCTTATACCTGTTCGGGAGTCCCTCTTACCCATTCTTGGAAGGTTGTTGATTCCGAAACGTCTCCGTCTGGCAGGGGATAGGCGACAAGGTCGATAAGGACAGGTCACAACCATCTTTGAGCATGTCAGGAGCAGCCTGTCGTCCCCCCTCTCTCTCCTGGGGCAGCACCATAGTCAGCAGGTAGGCCTGGTCTTGTCGGGCGTGCGCCACAACTAGCAGTGGCCGCGGGGATCATGTGCAGTTGCAGGCGGTAGGTGGGCCACGTGGCGGCTACAGGTGTCAGGCGGGTCATGTGGGGGGGCTGCTGTAGGCCGATCCTGAAGCCATGCTAGAGGCCGACTCTGGAGTCGATCTTGGTCTTAAAGGCTGGCTCTGGAGTTGGGGCTGGAGGTCGACTTTGGAGTCGATCTTGGTTTTGGGGGCCGACTCTGAGTCGGGGCTGGAGGCCGACTTTGGAGTCGATCTTGGTCTTGGAGGCGGACTCTGGAGTCGGGATTGGAGGCCGACTCTGGAGTCGATCTTGGTCTTGGGAGCTACTCTGGAGTCGGGGCTGGAGGTCGACTCTGGAGTCGGTCTTGGTCTTGGAGGCCACTCTGGAGTTGGGGCTGGAGGTCGACTCTGGATTAGATGGAAGCCCCGGGGGGGGTCCCTGCCAAGTAGCTTTGCCCACCTAATCCTTGTCTTTGTTAGTTACTTGTCCGTTAGCCTTGACGTGGCATGATCAACTATATCAATGACCATGTAATATTATAGATTCCACTCATTGGATGTCTACGGTCTACCTTGCTACTTCAGAAATGGACCTAGATTTGAATTTATTCCTTTTCACAAATAACTTCTGATGTCTATGGTCTACCTTGCTACTTCAGAAATGGACCTCATATTTTGAATTTATTCTTTTTCACAAATAACTTCTGTCCAAGATTTGCCGGATTATCTTGAATCATTCAATTTGGGTTGTATCAAACCAAATCAACACAGGATCGAGATGTTTCCTACTTTCAAAATAGTAAGAACGGTGAGCTAAGTTGAATCAATCCAAATCAGGCTGAACTGGCTAGTCCTGCGTAGTTTTGGGCAATACAAATCCAGTTCATTCAGGCTGAACTAAACTTCTATACATAAAATCCCTCTTCCCCCCAATCCTTGTCCAGAACTTATTTCTCTCTCTTTTCTCTCTTCACCTCTTTTTGATCTTTCCTGACCATTCCTGATGCCTTCACCACTACAGCCTCCTCTAATGTTGCACTCCCTAATAACCCCCACTAGGTAGTTGCCTGTGGCTGTTGTCATTGTCAGAAGCTAGCATTAGGTATGGAGGAAGAGGCAATAAGTTTGCATCCACAACTACCATTGGGTATCCCTTGGCCTCCTCCCTCCTCTCTCGAGTGAATCCTAGGGTATTAGCACTTAGCCAGCATGTTGACATATACCATGTGTCGGTATGATGCCATATTGGTTCCACTATTCTGGTACTTGTTTGCCATGGGTTATGGTACTAGTATTGCCATTCTTGCTTATGTTTGGTACTCAATAGAAAGTTAACTAATATCAGTTCAATTAATCTAAAGACAATATACCATATAATTCTACAAGTGGAAAACTGAACTTTAGGAAGGAAAGAGATCTTGAAGGCTACAGATGTAATGTTTATGATAATTGACTTAAGGAATTGCGTTTATCATCAGTTGGCTCAGATTTGTGGCCTTCCTTCCTGATATCTTGATCAAGTAATGATGATTCACTTGGCAATTCCCAAGAGGCTATGTTGTCTAGTACAACAATGCATGTCTAAATATTTGCAAACAATATGCATTTGCAAAGGGGTCAGTGACCATCTTCAATATAAAGATGAAGAAGAAATTAGCGATCATTCATCTCTCAAAACCTCAAAATTTCACTTGAAATAAGTTCAAGGTAGAGAAAGAATAGAAAGACTGCTTCTCTCAACTCTTAAACATATCAAACCAAGGTTTCAAATTTTGACCATATTGTGCCATGCTGAACTATATATTATGCTATATTGATTTGTATTAACATGAGGCACCATTCAGTTCGGCATACAAAGGCCATATTGTGTTTTTTGTACAGTACATGAATGTGAATGGTACAAGGGTATACCATGAAATTTGAAACCTTGCATCAATCTAATTATTGTTCAGAGTTCAGACCACGTACATTTCATATTTATCTTTTTCTAAAACTCTCGCTCACACACACATATGCAGTCTTTGAGAATAATGGCGAGATTGCCACTTTCTAGCATCAAAACAAGAATCTATCCTCTTGTAAATCTCGAATGACATAATTCTATAGAAAGATCAAAGAGAAGGAATTTCTTTGTCCGATCCTCTCTTCTTGAATCACCACCCAGCAGCTATTAGTGCATGCCAGTCAAGCAAATATGGACCATGCCACTTACCATTATCATTACCTAAACAGTTAACAGATGACTATTGACTAGTTAGTAGTTAAATCGTCAATTAATTGAATGCTGTGAGTCTGTTAAATGGTGACCATCAACTGACTGGCAAGATATGAAAGGCAGCTGAACCACAGCTTGTCTCTATGAAAACTGTGGAAAGCATTATAGAAGTAGAGAGGAATAGAATGAAGCCTTGCAACTATTCCTGTTCAATAATACTATAGTAAATCATTTCCCTAAACATATAGGCAAACAAAGAGATAGACACATATGCAATTGATACACACATATGTATGTATGAGAGGAATAGAATGAAGCCTTGCAACTATTCCTGTTCAATAATACTATAGTAAATCATTTCCCTAAACATATAGGCAAACAAAGAGATAGACACATATGCAATTGATACACATATATGTATGTATGAATGTATATGCATAAATGTATGTATATATATGGGTGCACGCAGAGAGAGAGAGAGAGAGAGAGAGAGAGAGAGAGAGAGATGATGAACTGGAAAAAGTGGAGGCAAGGCAAGAGACCACTGCCGAAGAGAACTTGAGAAGGTGTAGCAATGATATTTCAATGCCATGTTAACAATAACAAGTAATGGTGGTAGAACTAGTGCTCCCTCACATCCTTCCATAAACAGATATTGTCACCATGATCTCTTTAACCAATTCTCATAACAAGGTGTTAGTGTGATTAGAAAATATCATATTCTCTTATTGTATGTAAATTTTGGGGTTAACTAGGTCTAAAGCGAAACTCAGATTCAGCAAAAAAAGTTAATATCATATATTAGCTCATTCTATGTTAAATCTATTAGTTATTTGTCCCCTCATTCTTAGTTTGTAGTTTAGTAAGAGACTATACTATCCCACCATATGAAAGGATGAACATTGAGACCATCCCACTTTAACTAGAGCTTTTTAGGGCATAATGCACAAATAAATGAAGCAAAGCATATCAAAATATTATACAGAAAAAAAGGAAGTTTTGAAATTTCAGGAATATTCCGCCTACCAAGTTCTGTTTGCAAATACTCTAGACTCTACTTAGGATTGTCATTCTTCACGACTGGTTTCCCATCTCTCTTTCTTAATTGTTAACAATAATTCTAATTAGATCCAATTTTCTAGTCGGAACAAAAATTAGGTTCTAACAATACACTTTCTATAAGACACTACATGCATGTGCATCTGCACACCAGAGAGAGAGAGAGAGAGAGAGAGAGAGAGAGAGAGAGAGATGTGGGGCAGGCGAAGCGAAGGAAGGAGAAAGGAAGTGGCAGTGATGTACTAGAAGGGCATGACTCCTTTCTCCAATGAATATTTTAAGTAATACCTGCAACTCCAAATATAGCCACTTAATACTTTATGGTTTGCTCTTATCTAATTTCTCCTTATATATTATCTATAATATCCTTTTTCAATTATGGAAGGCTGTTTAATGCATTTTCAAAACATTTCAGTCTAGCATAAATCTTTCCAAGAAAAACCCCTTCTACATGAATAACATGTTCTTTTATGCAAAGATATGCTTTTTATATACAAACAATTTCTATGACAGTTTATATAATAAATCAAACAGTTTTATAAAAATACAATTTCACATGCTTGTGGATCATTAATCACAGAACAAAAGGATTTAAAAAATTCATTTAATAGTAAATTCATCGATAAGTTGGCATAAGTTTGTATAATGCAAAATTTGTGTTGAATTATTACATTGATAGCTTATAAAACATATAAAGACTATATGACTAAAAACTAAAAATAATGTGTAAATCCTATGGCATTGCAAGTTATGAATTACCAATCATATGTTTTGCATGTACCAATATGCTAGTTCTCAAAATCATTATTACAAATTAACAAAAACCAATTCTCTTTCTTGTCTATTTATGATAATGTCCCTTTAATGGTTAAAAGGTTTCCTTCCAACAAATCAGCGTAAAATGATTATCCCAAGAATACAAGCGAGATTTATGACACCCAAAAGATAATTTTGTTATGATCATGCATGCTTCATTCTAAGTTATAATCCAATATCATTCCTTAGGGAATCCTATTGTTTCTTTATTCAAGATTTTATGCACAAATCTTCTTAGTCCTTTCTTGTTTCAAACCATTTGTTTCCCTGAAGCTCTTTAATCTTTTGACCTCTTTAGCTACCACTTGTGCACCTTCTCTTGGACCTTACACTTCAAGTTTTAAAGTTTGTCTCTTGTTCATGCATTGAGGTATCTTATCATGTCATTTTATATCATGCTGTATATACCATGTCTGAAAGGCATAAGATGAGGGCACTTACCATTTAATCTTGCGTGATGATTAGTGTCAGCTTATACTAATCAATTGTTATACACTGACATGGGGCCAGCATAGAACAAGGACCCATTTTGGTTTAAAAAGCCTTAGCATGCAGTTGGGCACATGATCAGCATGGTACATACATACTTTGCTAACTTATGTTGACCATGGTGTCCTTTCACCGATGTCTATATAATGCAAATCATCCTTAGATTCTTGTGTTATCCTCCATTTTGAAAATGATTTCATGTCATTTCAAACTCTGCCTATGAACAAAATATGAGTTTTGTGCATAGTTGGTTCCAAGCCCAAACGAAGGAGGATTATTGTAGGTTGATAGCCAGCATAAGACTAGAGTCACATCCTATGAATATGAATCCAAATTTTGATATCTTTTTTCTACCTTAAAATGTATCTTTAATTATTAGTGGATCTATAATTAAAACTCCTGAATATACAATTAATTTATTTTGTTACATTCAACTAGGCATATGAAATTTGTTGTGACTAGACTATTCTCATTTAGAAATGAAGCTATTTTTATTACTGTATAATTGATATATATAAAGGGGACTCACTTTGAAAAATGGCATGAATTATTATTTTTTCCTTGGTATGAGGCAATAATCTAAGTAGGTGTACAAGCATGCCTCATTGGCTCTTTGCAGCTTCATCACAGTGCAGCTCATCTTCATCCAACTATATATGGATATATACAAACTAATTTTGTTTCAGCTAACCGTATTTACCCTCATCAACTAGATTCCAACTTTAATATAAGCCATATTTGAGGAAAAGATTTAGGTAGTGACAGAATTTTATTAGAACAGCATGTGGGATGGGTGCAACATGAAAGTTCCTTGATGAGCCAGGATGTTATACTCATCGCGCTCCAACTGGTCTAAGATAGGAGAGTACCAAGTCCAGCTAAACCAGGACCAGGCACAACCCAACTAGGTTGCTTTTTTTGAAAAAAGGAAGGACAGCAACAGTGCAGGGCCATGCTCCTTCTCTTGGGTTCTTTTATAGATGTGCTTTATAAAAGAGTTGTGCCCTAAAAGCCAATCGCAATCTATATTGTGATAGAATTTTTTTTATTCTTCCAAATCGTGTACATGATATTTTGGTTATAAATAAAAGGCATTATGTTTCATCATTCGCTGCTTCTTATAATTATGATGAACCTCATAGATTAGGGCAATGGTTTTAGGGCTATGATGAGATCATGCCAATAAGACCTAAAATCCTAAAACCCTAATCTAAAACATTCTCAGTTGATGGTACATTGAGTCGAGGATCAATGCTACCAGTAAGACTGACACGTCTTATGTATACTCGATACAAAGGGTGATTGATCTCACAATCATTTGTGTTAGACACTAATACAAAGATGTGGGTGCTCATTAGAGAAATGAGTTCACTGAATTGACCTACCAAGAGAACATCTTATGGATGCTTACTTATTTGTCAAAAGATGATTCTCTAAGTGAGAGTTGTGCAAGTGATCCTTAGACCTAAGATCACCATAGTATCTTTGCATATAAATCCATGTTTTGATTTACACTCAGTCACAACATTAAGTTGTGTACAAGGTATTCTAGACGTAGTGGATTGTGTACAAAGATTGTGAGTAGATCAACAAGGAATCAATCACTTTAGTAAGAGAACATTACATCCTACTTGCTCTAATCTTATGATGATTTAGAAAGTCTTTGATTCAAAGCAGAATGAAAAATTAGAAAGAGTTTCTAATCTTTCATTAATTGAATTATCATTAGAAGATTAAGAGAGACATGAATAAGTAATAGAGTTTGACATTGATCCATACTCATATACTTATTCGGGGTGCAGCATGATTGAAGGATTGAATTGCACGGTAACTTGCCACTGAATGATATATTTGGTATATTCATCAAATTTCATATCTTTCGGATAGGCATGATACGTTGCTAGACGTCAATCTTGTCTTGTAGGTTTGATTGGATTAAAGAGTTTGATTTGATCAACAATTAGAAAGTGTTCTAATTGTCAAGTTCGGGATCACATTGATTGGACCTATAAGGATTAGAAATGTTCTAATCATGATAGGTCAACTTGCACCCACACCTACTACTGGCTAGATATGAAACCCAATGGGTCGCACACAAAGGAACTGATCAAGTGTCTAATTGGATTAGATCATGTTTGCAGGATAGATATGCTAGCACGTGTTGCAAACCCTAGCTCCTGATTCGAATTAGATTCGAATCTGATTCTTGTATTAGGTTAATCTAATATGATTAGATCATGACCTAATGTGGGTTGGCCAAGAGTTGAAACCTAATTGGCTTTATTTGAACCATTAGATGGTGTCTTATTTTGGACCATTGAATGATGTCTTAATCTGAACCATTGGATGATGTCTTAATCTGGACCATTGGATGGTGTCTTATTTTGGACATTATCATGAAATAAGTGTGGGAGATTATCAGCGTGAGAAGGATATGGATAAGGTTTATCAGATAAGTCTTTTGAGCGGATACATTTTTTCGCTCACTCAGATGTGCATGTCTCCATAGCGCCTCATCATGATGAGGCGCTATCCTTAGGACACGCCTCATCATGATAAGGAGGGATGAGGCATATGGATGGGATGCATCTGCATCCCTCCGCCTCTTATGCCTTCCGTGTTTTATGATGCACAGGATCCATCTGAAGAGAAATAAACTCCCATCTCTCCTTAATTTCTCTTTTAGGTCTTGTTTTGGACCAAGACAAGAAGGTTTTCTTCATGACAAGAGGTTGTCTTATCCTAAACCAAGACAAAGAGGTCTTCTTCAAGACAAAAGGTTTGTCTTGTCCTAAATCAAAACAGGAGGTCTTCGTGAGGATAAGAAGCTTTGAAGGATTTCTTGTAAGAGAGAAAAATAGAAGGGAAAGAAAGCAAGTCAATCAAATCCTTTAGAAGGATTAAAACATCAAGGATCAAAGTTTTAAAGAAGCCAGAGTCTTGAATCCAGTTCCTGTGTGGATCAACATTGGAGGGTAAACACTTGGGCACCTTGTGAATATTCTAACATATTGGATTTAGCGTTACAGGTATTCTTCTTATCCTACATTTACCATTTATTCATTTGATTGTTAGCATTAAGGAGATCTTGGCTATTAAGGGTTTCATGCAATATATTTCATTGAGAAATTTATAAATCCACACGCTTTCGCTGCGCTATTAGGCTGCATGAAAACCCCAACACTTTAGGTTGAGAGAGAGAGAGAGAGAGAGAGAGCACTTTGAGAACAATTGAGATGGTAATGTCTCACAGTCTCAGTACCGTATTATTTTGAGACCAAACTAGTGTAGGGACCAATACTAGGATCTAAACCCTTGGACTTTAGATTCTCGATACTAGTACCTATATTTGTGGGGTGCTAGTATGGCATGGTACATGTGGCATGGCATACAAACACATGGTACAGTAATTGGTGTTGATGGAAGCCAAGGCAATGCCAACTATCACGCATCAATGTTACATAGTACCAAGGAGCATACTAGGTGCTGTCTGTTATTGATATAGTAGGGCATGACTGGTACAAACTGGTACAACATGGTACTTAAATTCTTGATGATAACTATCATGATTATGCTCTTGTCACTTGACATCATTTAGAAACTCTTTCATGATGGCACTTCTAGAATATTCTATTTACTCAAAAATCAGCATGAAATTTGATTGCAAATAGAGAAAGTTATGAGATCTATGTTTCTCAGATGACAATGATTGGCACAAACAAAGAAGGAATCCAAGCCTACAGTTTGAATTTAGGCCATTAATCATTAGTTATTATCTCACTATACTTGATTATGACTGACACAAGCTTTACATTGAATAGAAGTGCAGTAGAAATTAGTATCCGTGGTACTCTAGTCANAAGTCGATAAAATAGTGAGAGTAACAATTAGATAAAAGTCCTTGTCTAATTGTATACATGCCATCATGATTGGTCTACTTATATTAGTTTTGTTCTTTGTTTATGTAGAATTAAATCTGTATTAGATGGCTTCTTCACTATCAGATGGCTTCTTCACTATCGCTGAGAGGTATTTTAGATGCCAACAAGTTGACCGATCCAAATTATATGGACTGGTTGAGAAATCTCAAGATTTATAAGAGTTTTCTTGCAGCTGTGAAGCCTGATGCAAGAGTTGCATCAAAAAGTGTGTTTGTGTTACATACCAACTTGTCATTAAGTTCTTCAAATTCTAATTCTTGGGTATTGGATACCGGCTATAGTTCTCATATATGCAAGTCATTGTATGGACTACATAAAATTAAAAGTTTGAAGAAAAGTAAATTTGAGCTATTTGATGCTGGAGGAGAATCCCTTCAGGCAGAAGGTATTGGAACCTATATCTTGGAGTTGCCATCCGGCAAGCTCCTAGAACTAGAAGACTGTTACTATATGCCAAAAATTATTAGAAATGTAATTTCTATTCCTTTGTTGTTAAAGAAAGGTTTT
The DNA here is from genome assembly GCA_900491605.1 of Calamus simplicifolius. Lineage (NCBI taxonomy): Eukaryota > Viridiplantae > Streptophyta > Magnoliopsida > Arecales > Arecaceae > Calamus > Calamus simplicifolius. Next base: position 57,319 of record UESW01003864.1, read on the forward strand.
GAAATTAATGGAAAGAGCAATGGTTGCTCTATTTCTTTTTTCAATAAATTCTATTGCAAAGGCATTATGGAAAATGGCCTTCTAGTTTTATGTCTTAATGACAATGTGTTTCATGCTGATGAAAGTAACAAAAGAAAGAGAGAGGTTGTTAATAATACCTTCCTTTAGCATTGTTGATTTGGTCATATTAGTGAGTTAAGATTACACAAGTTATACAAAGAAGAGTTCTTTAAACCTTATGATTTTGAATCATTAGGAACCTATGAATCTTGTCTTATGGGTAAAATGACAAAATCTCCATTCTTAGGATATAGAGAAAGGGCAAATGAGTTGTTAGGACATGTGCATACAAATGTGTGTGATCCTATGATAACTCCAGTTAGAGGTGGATACTCTTACTTCATCGCATTCACTGATGATCTATCAAGGTATGGACATGTGTATCTTTTGAAACATAAGTCCAAAGCTTTTGATAAATTTAAAGAGTTTCAAAGTATGGTCGAAAAACAAACTGGGAAGTGTATTAAAATTATTCCATCTGATCGAGGAAAAGAATATCTTTCTAGTAAGTTTTTAGACTGTCTTAAAGAAAAGGGTATTCTCTTTGAATGGACACCTCCATATACGCCACAATTAAATAGTGTAGCAAAAGGAGGAATCATACTCTATTAAATATAGTACAGTCCATGATGTGCTTTACGAATCTTTCTATTTTGTTCTAGGGATTTACCTTAGAAATTGTTGCATATATTTTGAACAGGATACTTTCTAAGTATGTACCTAGTACTCCATATGAGATATGGAGAGAAAAGAAGCCAAATCTTAAGTATTTTAAGTATCTTAAGATATGGGACTGTCAAGCTTATGTTAAAAAGAAATTTTGAATATAAGCTAAGTGCTAGATCAGATAGGTGTATATTTGTAGGTTATCCTAAAAATAGTATATGATATATCTTCTATAATTCTACTGAACACATGATTTTTGTTAGTAGGCATGCTGTTTTCATGGAGAAAGAGTTTTTTTCTTGAAAAGAGCAAGGATAGAAGAAATGAACTTAAAGAAGTTTATGACCTACAAATTAAGACAATAATATTCCTCAACCAAATGTACCTATGGATGAGGTACAACCATAACACACATCTCCTCTCTATAGTTCAGATAGAGTACGAAGAGTATCGAAGAGATATGGGTTTATCATAGAGAATGACGAAGCCTACATCATTGAGAACGATGATCCACTAACCTATTCGGAGGCTGTCATGGGTACGGACTCTGACTAATGACTGAAGGCCATGAAATCCAAAATAGATTCTATGTATACCAACCAAGTATGAACTTTGGTTGATGCACCTGAGGGTGTAACCTCTATAGGTTGCAAATGGGTATATAAGAAGAATATTATAGCTGATGACCAAGTAGATACATATAAGGCTAGGCTAGTGGCAAAAGGTTTTAGACAAAAATAAGGAATTGACTATGATGAAACTTTTTCGCCAGTAGCTATGCTCAAGTTTATTTGGATTATACTTGGAATAGCTGCATATGATGACTATAAAATCTGGTAGATGGATGTTAAAACTGCATTCCTTAATGACCATCTTTAGAAAGAGGTTTATATGACTCAGCCAGAAGGGTTTGTCTCAAGTGGGAGAATAAATCAAGTATGTAGGCTTAAAAAAATCATTTATGGATTAAAGCAAGTATCGAGGAGTTGGAACATCCATTTTGATATGATAGTCAAAGAGTTTGGCTTTATTAAAAATATAGATGAACCTTATGTGTATAAGAAGACAAGTGAGAGTGCTATTGTCTTCTTAGTATTATATGTAGATGGCATACTTCTCATTGGAAATGATGTTTTAATATTGCAATCGGTCAAGACTTGGCTATCAAAAAGGTTTTTCATGAAAGACTTGGGTGAAGCATCCTATATACTGGGTATAAAGATCTATAGGAATAGATCTAAAAGGATGCTAGGCTTATCCCAATCAAGGTATATAGATAAAGTGCTAAAAAGATTCAGCATGGATGAGAGTAAAAGAGGTTACTACTTATAGGTCATGGCATACATCTTTCTAAGAAGATGTCTCATAAGACACCTGAAGAGAGGAATAGAATGAGTTCTATTCCATATGCATCGGCAGTAGGATCGATAATGTATGCTATGTAATATACCAGGCTTGACGTTGCTTATGCCTTGGGCATAACAAGTAAGTTTCAGGCTAATCCAAGGGAGGATCATTGAAAAATAATGAAAAGCATTCTTAAGTACTTGAGAAGGACTAAAAATATTTTTCTAGTTTATGGAGGATCAGAATTGAAACTAGAAGGTTATTCAGATTCTAGTTTTTAATTAGATTCAGATGATAGCAAGTTCATTTCAAGATATGTATTTACTCTAAATGATGGAGCAGTGAGTTGAAAGAGTTCCAAGCAACAAACTGTAGCTGACTCAATTACTGAGGCAGAGTACATTGCTGTAAGTGAAGCAGCTAAGGAAGCTATTTGGATTATCACATAGTTGGGTGTAGCTCCTGAGATTGCTGAACTAGTATCAGTTTATTGTGATAACACTGGAGTTGTTGCATAAGCAAAGAAATCAAGATCTCATTATAGATCTAAGCACATTCTAAGATGCTTTCACCTCGTTCGTGAAATTGTCGAAAGAAAAGATATTAAAATTGAACGAGTAGATACAAGAACAACCTAGCAGATCCATTCACTAAAGCTCTATCTCAGCAGTAGTTTGATCGCCACCTTAATTGTATGGGGTTAAAGTATAAAGAGTGATTGGCTTTAGTGCAAGTGGAAGAATGAAAGAGTTGTGCCCTAAAAGCCAATCATAATTTATATTGTGATAGTATTCTTTTATTCTTTCAAATCATGTACATGATATTTTGTTTATAAATAAAAGGCATTTTGTTTCATCATTCGTTGCTTCTTATAATTATGATGAACTCCCAAATATTAGGGCAAAGATTTTAGGGCTATGATGAGATCATGCCAGTGAGACCTAAAATCCTAAAACCCTAATCTAAAATATGCTCAGTCGATGGTACATTGAGTCGGGGATCAATGCTACCAGAAAGATTGACACATCTTATGTATGCTCAATGCAAAGGGTGATTAATCTCGCAATCACTTGTGTGAAACACTAATACAAAGATATGGATGTTCATTAGAGGAATGAGTTTACTGAATTAACCTATCAAGAGAATATCTTATTGATGCTTACTTATTTATCAAAAGATGATTCTTTAAGTGGAAGTTGTGCAAGTGATCCTTAGACCTAAGATCACCATAGTATCTTATGCATATGAATCCATGTTTTGGTTTACACTCAGTCACAACATTAAGTTGTATATGAGGTATTCTGAATGTGATGGATTGTGTAAGAAGATTGTGAGTAGGTCAATAAGGAATCAATCACTTCTAGTAAGAGAACATTACATCATACTTGCTTTAATCTTATGATAATTCAGAAAGTCTTTGATTAAAGCAAAATAAAAAATTAGAAAGAGTTTCTAATCTTTCATTAATTGAAATTATCATTAGAAGATTAAGAGAGACATGAATAAGTAATTGAGTTTGACATTGATCCATACTCATATATTTATTCGGAGTGCAATACGATTGAAGGATTAAATTGCATGATAACTTACCATGAAGGATATATTTGGTATATCCGTCAAATTTTATATCTTTTAGGTAGATATGATACATTGCTAGACGTCAATCTTGTCTTATAGGTTTGATTGGATTAAAGAGTTTGATTTGATCAACATATAGAAAGGGTTCTAATTGTCAAGTTCGGAATCGCATTGATTGGACCTATAAGGATTATAAATGTTCTAATCATGATAGGTTAACTTGCACCCATACCTACTGTTGGCTAGATGCAGAACCCAATGGGTCACACACATGAACTGATTAAGGGTCTAATTGGATTAAATCATGTTTGTAGGATAGACATGCTAGCATATGTTGCAAACCCTAGCTCCTGATTCGAATTGGATTCGAATCTTATTCTTGTATTAGGTTAATCTAATATGATTAGATCATGACCTAATATGGGTTGACCAAGAGTTGGAACCCTAACTAGCTTTATTTGGACCATTGGATGGCTCTTTGGATAATGGATCTGGACTGTTGATCAGTGGCTCGATTTAGACCATTGGATGGTAGTGTTTTAATCCAGACCATTGAATGATATCTTAATCTGGACTATTGGATGATATTTTAATCTGGACCATTGGATGGTATCTTATTTTGGACATTATTATAAAATAAGTATGGGAGGTTATCAACATAAGAAGGGCATTGATAGAGCTTATCGGATAAGTCTTTTGAGCGGATATCTCATCATGATGAGGCGCTATCCTTAGGACACGCCTCATCATGATGAGGCGGGATAAGGCGTGTGGATGAGATGCATCCGCATCCCTTCACTTCTTATAAATAGGAATGCCTCTCGTGGTTCATGATGTATAGAATCCATCCGAAGAGAAATCAAGTCTTATTTCTCTCTTATCTCTCTTATAGGTCTTGTTTTGAACCAAGACAAGAAGATCTTCTTAAGGACAAGAGGTTGTCTTATTCTAAACCAAGACAAGGAGGTCTTTTTAGGACAAGAGGATGTCTTATCCTAAATAAAGACAAGGAGGTCTTATTCAGGATAAGATGCTTTGAAGGATTTTGTAAGAGAAAAAAAATTAAAAGGAAAAGAAAGCAAGCCAATTAAATCCTTTAAAAGGATTAAAGCATCAAGGATAAAAGTTTTAAAGGAGCCAGAGTCTTGAATCCCCCGGTACCCCCTCGGGGTCGGGGGGCGGGGCCATCGGTGATTAGCATGCGACTCAACTGCCAAGGAAAACATCAACTATCAGGTTGCACGATGCTTACACATGATTTTCAGTGCATGACCATGCCTTGCCACTGCGTACCATTCGGTACTCCCATGATTGTGCCCCGTTACGGAGGGCCATGCCTCATAACGATGTTTGGCGCGTTGCATGCCCCTGTGCATGACCATGCCTTGCCACTGCGTACCACTCGGTACTCCCGTGATTGTGCCCCGTTACGATGGGCCATGCCTCATAATGATGTTTGGCGCGTTGCATGCCCCTGTGCATGACCATGCCTTGCCACTGCGTACCATTCGGTACTCCCATGATTGTGCCCCGTTACGGAGGGCCATGCCTCATAACGATGTTTGGCGCGTTGCATGCCCCTGTGCATGACCATGCCTCGCTACGGCGTACGACTCGCTACCTCTAGCAATGGTGCCCATCATATCAACCGGCAACGTATGCTGAACGCCTACACGGCTACCGAACACGTGTGGTATCACACGCAGCAACGGTACGATGGAGATCTTCCAAAGCCGCAAGTTAGGGTATTCGGACAGGTATAAAAGGCACATGCTCACGCTGTAAGTGGGTATGAACTCTGGTTTTTCTGAGCTTTCTTCCTCCCAGCAAAAACCCTAACCGCCTCAGCTCCTCTTCGCTGGAGCGGTTCTTTGTCTGAGCCCAAGCGACTGACTTGATCGTCGGAGGGTCCCCACCGGCGCCACCGGTCTCCGGGGACTTTTCTTGCAGGACTTCGAGGTGAAGGACGTCCGTCTCCCCCGACGTTGAGGAAGGTGGTTTGGCGTCATCAGATTGGCGCGCCAGGTAGGGGTGTGTAAGAAAGACGTCGAACCAGCAGCTTTCTTCTCTCTCCTGTCTTCAGGACTTCAAAGCCATGGTGACGACTCGAACGAAAGGAGTTTCAGCCGGTCACGCTGGGGGGCAGCGCTGCAGGGCTGGTCCACCCGCGGAGGCCGCCCCAACTCTCGCATCCAGTCTTCCGGAACCCCTGAATCTCCGGGGGGCAGGGCCTTCTGCTCCGCAGAATGAAGTTCCTGCGTCTGCTCTGCAACAACCCCAGGAGGATCGATTCACTGCCTTGGCTACGCAGGTCCAGTCGCTGGCGGCGATGGTTCAGGGCCTGCAGCACCAGCAAGCGGCCTTCCGGCAGCCGGAGCTAAACCCGTCTATCCCGGGGGTGATGCAGCCTAGCCAGCATTCCTCCCGCCGGAGATCGCCAGTTCCTATAGATCATCACCGACGATCCCCGGCCAAGCCACATCACCGCGAAGCATCCAAAAGGCCCCGGTCTCTCTCTCGCCACGCCAGCGTTTCTCCTAAGCGGCGGCACGGAAAGGAGGCGGAGCGCCCGCGCCGGCATCGCCGCCCTCGCTCTTCTTCTGAATCTTCGGGGGAGGGCTCCTTTGATGGCCGATGCCTCGTCGAGCTGAGCGTCGACTCGAGGAGTGCAACCAGAAGTTGGAGGAGCTTAGCCGTCGGATCACTCACCTGCCAGAGACTGATTATGACAGTCGACCTCCCCTGTCCCGCCGCATCATGGAGGAGCCTATCTCCACTAGATTTCGTCTTCCTCAACTGGACCCATACGATGGGACTACGGACCCCCTGGACCATTTGGAAAGCTACAAGGTACTCATGCAAGTTCAGGGGGCCACTGACTCACTTATGTGTGTTGCTTTCCCGGCTATACTGAAAAAGCTGCCCGGGCCTGGTATTCTCGCTGCCGCCACGAAGCATCGACTCCTTCGCCAGTTGGAGAGGGCTTTCTGGCCCACTTTGACGCCTGCCGGAAGATCCCGAGGGTGGCGGACAGCTGTTTGCCGTTCAGCAGAAGAATGGCGAGCCTCTGAGGGACTATGTTGCCCGGTTCAAGGAGGCCGCCTTGGAGGTCTACAACCTGGAGGACTCGGTGGCAACCTTGGCTCTGAAGCGGGGGCTTCGCCCTTCTCGCTTCGCATATTCTCTTGACAAAAAGCCGCCGGGCTCCTACTCCGAACTTCTGATCCGCGCCCAGAAGTACATCCGGGCGGACGAAGCTGACTTTTCCCGATGCAAAGCCGGCGGGATACCCCAGGAAGCCAACCCAGCCAGAACCTGCAGAAGCCCGCCCCAGGAGGCCCGAGCCTCCTCGCCGACCAGACAATCGCCCTCGACCTCCTGCACCGAGAGACGGGCCTTACACTCCGTTGCTTGCCCCGATATCTCAGATCCTGCTCGAGATCGAAGGGGAGCCCTATCTGCAACGCCCTCCTCCCATCAACCCGAAGATTCCCGGAACAAAAATCTCTACTGCCGCTACCATCGGGACCATGGCCACAACACCGACGACTGCCGGCAGCTGAAGAAAGCCATTGAAGACCTCATTCAACAAGGCCACCTGAGGAAGTTTGTCCAAAGGAACAACCCGGAGCTCCTGGCCCGTCAGCGCCCGCACCGCCAGTGATCGATAACGCCCCGACGGAGAAGACAGTGGCGATGATTTCCTGGGGGGCAGGAGGCCCGTTGAAGAGACCAAGGGGGAGGGGGAGTCGAAGCTGTAATTCCTTTTTTCGAAAAGGACTGGAGGGGGTTGTAAATAAAGATGATGATAGCGTCGTCGTATCCATGACGATTGCTAAACACCCTGTAAAAAGAATCTAGTCGACAGTGGAAGCTCCGTAGATGTTTTGAACTACGATGCCTTTGTTCGCATGAATCTGTCGCATGATCTACTTCGCCTGTCGTCACGCCTTTGATGGGATTCACAGGAGATTCCGTGAGGGTCGAGGGGGAAATTACTCTTCCCGTGACGGCTGGAACGGCTCCGTGCCAAAGCACTGTCCTTATAAAATTTTTGGTGGTCCGTGTGCCCCTGGCGTACAACGCGATTCTTGGGAGGCCCGGGCTCAACCTCTTGGATGCCGTCATATCCACCAAGCGGCTCCTGGTGAGGTTCCCAACCAGCAGAGGGGTCGGCGAGATGCGAGGAGAGCAGGGCCTGCCGGCGCTTTGCTATCACTTGGCCCCCAGTCCCCAGGAGGCAGCGCCTGCACCGCCATCTGCACCGACACCCGAGGCCCTTGACCCACGAGACCTGGAGAGGAGGGGGGAACCGGCCGAGCGGCTGCTCACTTTCCCCCTCGGGGAGGACCCCATGCAGACGGTTCGAGTTGGAGCCTTGCTTCCGGACGAAGCTCGTGACCGGCTCCTCACCTTTCTGCGGGCCAACGCCGACGTCTTCGCGTGGTCAGCATCCGACATGCCCGGGATCCCGGAGGAGGTGATACACATCAGCTCAACATTCGACCGGAGTGCCGGCCCGTCAGGCAGAAGAAAAGGAGTTTTGCCCCGGACCGGCAGAAGGCTGTTGACGAGGAGGTGCGGAAGCTGTTGGCGGCTGGCCACATCCGCGAGGTGCGCTACCCCGACTGGTTGGCGAACGTCGTGATGGTTCGAAGGCCAGTGGAAGCTGGAGAATGTGCGTGGATTTCACCGACCTCAATAAGGCGTGTCCCAAGGACAGCTTCCCGCTCCCCCGAATCGACCAGCTGGTAGACGCCACCTCCGGGCATGGGACGCTCAGTTTCATGGATGCGTTCTCGGGGTATAATCAAATCAAGATGAGCTCAGCAGATGAAGAAGCAACCTCCTTTGTCACNCATGGTCGAGGAAAGTAGGAGATGGAGGCCTTTCGAAGCCGACGGGAGCTGGCAGCAAAGACTGGAGCTGGGCAGAGGCCTTCCGAGGCCGACAGGACCTTCTTATCTCCCAAGCCAGCTCTGAAGAAGGATGAAGGCGCTTGGAGGCAGCTGGGAGGAACCTTGGACATGGGAGCTGGAGGTGCCGCTGCCCTTACTTGGGCCTTCCTCTGCGCCGCCATCCGCAGGAGTAGGCCGCTTGGCCGCTTGAGCGGCGAGTCACTACAACAAAAATGACTTTTGCCTACGATTTTCGCACCTACGATTTTAAAATCGTAGGCAAAAGATGTCTTTCCCTACGACATTTTAAACATCGTAGGCAAAAATTCCATAGCCAAAAGGTAAAAACCTTTCCCTACGATTTTCAAAAAATCGTAGGGATCTTTACCTACGATTTTTTGAAAATCGTAGGGAAAGGCTATATAAATTTTTGGAGGCAAAATCTCACACCAAAAATTTTCTGAAAAAATCTTTACCTACGATTTTTAAAAAATCGTAGGTAAAGAACAGGATCCTTTACCTACGATATTTTGGAAATCGTAGGGAAAGACTATATAAAATTTTGGAGGCAAAATCTCCCTCCAAAATTTATCTGGAAAAAATCTTTACCTACGATTTTTAACAAATCGTAGGGAAAGTATCTGGATATTTCCCTACGATGTTTTGAAAATCGTAGGTAAAGGATTTTTATTTTTCTAAAAAGTCTTTTCCTACGATTTTCAAAAAAATCGTAGGGAAAGGTCAATAGTCTTTCCCTACGATTATCATATCGTAGGGAAAGGCTCTAGAGCCTCATGGAAAGAATGCATACTTTTACCTACGATTTTCATAAAAATCGTAGGTAAAGACTATTGAGCAATGCATACTTTTACCTACGATTTTCATAAAAATCGTAGGTAAAGACTCTAGTGCCTTTAATGGAAAGAATGCATACTTTTACCTACGATTTTCACAAAAATCGTAGGTAAAGACAGCCAACCTTTACCTACGAATTTAATAAAAATCGTAGGAAAAACCTTTTTTTTTTAGAAATCCAACCCTTTCCCTATGATTTTCACGAAAATAGTAGGGAAAGCTATATACCTTTTCTAAAATCAAATTTTATATTTACTATATTTATATTAATTATTATTTACATATATTATTTATAGTAAATATGTATTTATATATATACATAAAAATAAAATATATTATATAATATTTTTTATATAACAAAATAATTACTTATTATAATATTGTTGTATACTATAATTTATTATGTATTATCATATTGTTAATAAAATTATTAATCTTATATTGTAATACATAATGTATATAGAACATGTTATAAAGTTATTATAATAATATAGAATATATTATATTATAATAAATATTATTATGCAATATAATATTAAATAAAAATATTATTATGTATATATCTTTTTTTAGTTATCCTTTTAAATGATATTTTTTATGATAAATATAAGAAATAAAAAAGTAATTTTTATTTCTATTTAATTACCAAAAGTAATTTGTAAAGATAAAAAAATAGAAAATAAAATCTATTTTTTATAAAATAAAGAAAAAAAATGTTGTTAGAAATAAAATGCAGTCAATGCAGTGAACGAAGGGATATCATTCGTGAATTGCTGCTATCGATCTCTAGGACGGTTGATTGAATTTAATTAAATTCAATTCAATGCTGCAGATAAGGTGGCCGGAGCCCATTACCCGAACCTGTTGCGCGCTTTGTGCACCGGAGTCTATTGTACAAAGACTAATCCATGATCTTGATTGTCGATGATAGATCTGACGATTGCGATCCATCCGATCGAAGACGATCCGATGGTTGCGATCGATCAAAGCCATGATCTTGATCGGCGATGATCGATCCGACGATTGCGATCCATCCGATCAGAGACGATCTGACAGTTGCAATCGCTCCAAGCCATGATCTTGATTGGCGATGATAGATCCGACGATTGCGATCCATCCGATCGAAGACGATCCAATAGTTGCGATCGATCCATGCCATGATCTCGATTGGCGATGATCGATCCGATGATTGCGATCCATCCGATCAGAGACGATCTGACAGTTGCAATCGCTCCAAGCCATGATCTTGATTGGCGATGATAGATCTAACGATTGCGATCCATTCGATCGAAGACGATCCGATGGTTGCGATCGATCCATGCCATGATCTTGATTGGCGATGATCGATCCGATGATTGCGATCCATCCGATCAGAGACGATCTGACAATTGCAATCGATCCAAGCCATGATCTTGATCGGCGATGATAGATCCGACGATTGCGATCCATCCGATCGGAGACGATCTGATGGTTGCGATTGATTCAAGCCATGATCCCGATTGGCGATTATCGATCCGACCGTTGCGATTCATCCGATCGGAGACGATCCGACGGTTGCGATCATAGTAATCACTCCTGCATCATTAATATAATGCTTAATGGGCATGAAAATTACATTTAGAGCCAAATATTATTGAGTTTTAAATATGAATAACAATAAAAAAAAATATTTTAATACGGATCCTTTCCCTACGATATTTAAAAAATGGTAGGGAAATCCAACCTTTCCCTACGAGTTTTAATAAATCGTAGGGAAATCCAATATTTCCCTACGTTTTTTTAAACTCGTAGGGATTGATTTTTACCTACGATTTTTTACTGAAATCGTAGGGAAAAGTTCATTTACCTACGATATTTTTAAAAATCGTAGGTAAAGGTTTTGATATTTATTTAAAATTCAAAAAGTTTTACCATAAATTTTTTTGAAAAATAATTTATTTCCCTACGATTTTTAAAAATCGTAGGGAAAGACTAGTTTAGGAAATTAAATTTTATTTTATTTTAATTTTTTTTTTGGAGGCAAAACTTCCGCCAAAATTTATTTTCTCAAGAGTCCTTTCCCTACGATTTTCATAAAAATCGTAGGGAAAAATAATTTCCGAATGGTTTTGGGAATTATTTTTTAATAAAAATATGAAATTGTTTCCCTACGATTTGTTAATAATCGTAGGGAAAGGAAGGGTTTAAATTAGCTCATCAGATCCCCGATCGATCCATTCCGCTTCCGCTTCTCTGCTCCTGGCCTCCACCCTACGATTTACCCTAAATCCTCCGCCTCGCGTCGTCGCCGGTCGGGTTGCATCATCGTCGCCGGCCGGGTTGCATCATCGTCGTCGGCCGGGTTGCTCGCTTCTCTCCTCACCTCCCCCTCTTCGCTCCCTCCGGAGACTAACAAACCCTCGCCTCCACCGTCTCTCTGCCGCGCGCCACCGGCCCTGTCCCAGCCGCCGCCGCCGGCGTCCGCTCCTCTATCCCCGTCCCTTCCGTCGGGCCCGCCGCCTCTCTCCTTCTTTCCTCCCAACTCCGCCGCTTCTTGCCGAAGGTGCCGATCTTCTTTCGTTGTGCACTTTTTACGCGTTGAAATTTGAGCGCAGTGTGGGACTTTTTGATGTTTTTGGATCAGGTTTTGTTTTATTTTAACAAGATTTCGTCCAACCAAAAAGGCCGGGAAGGTAAGGGTTGAAGTTAAAATGAACGATGGGTGCGGAATAAGGGACCGGGAATGTCTATGAAAATTCATTATTTTTTTCTTCGTGTTTTTCTTTAAAATCTGGTTTTGAATAATCTAAAAGATATTTTTTGATTTTTTTTAATAATGCGAAACATGCTGTTGATTGATCAATTATGGAACTGAGTGATGACGCTATTAAATGAGAGTTTAGTGTTTGGAGATGTTATATGAATATATAATTTGATCGAGAAAGCTAAATTTGGGTCAGGTTAGTGTAAGGGCTTGTGCTAGAATTGACTAGCACTTGAAGCGAGTGTTGCAGTGACCTGATCATGAAAAGGTATTTAATCGGTGTCTGTAATCACTCCTGATTGTAAAGCTCTTAAGAGCTTTAGCCTATATAAAATGATCAGGCTGGTAGGTGCTCCAAATTTTTTTTAGGGGTTGGATAATTTCAATCTGATAATGTGCTCAGTTGTCAAACTCCTTCAAAGAATTGAGTCTATTTTGAAACCTAAGACCACTTAGAGAACACTGCATAGTGACTTCTACTTTAGCTGGAAGGGGGTTAAGCCGTTTTTTATGTTTAGAAAATAATTTTCCAAATGATAATAAAAAGATATAATGCTTTCTATTGCTGGTAGATATGGTTATATATTTAAGTGATGTCTATGTTATGTTTACATTATTTGTTTGTATTCTTTATATGTATAAAGAGTATCACGTTGTTACTATTTTTCTGTACCGATCCTGAATATGAGTTGATCAATGTCTGATTATGTATGATAAACAAATATCATGTCAGTCACTATAAGGCCTCTCAGATCTGTTCAGAAGTATCTATCTTGGTCCTCCCTAATCAAATCAGATGTTCAATAGCTGTGTTTTTGAGGTAATAAACAGGGCATGATCCAACCAAACCCTAGAAGTTGCAAGTAAGATGTGATTTAATTGAATATTTCTAGCAACAAGCTTTTATGATTTAAGTAGGATTTGATAATTTTTCATATTTGATGTTTAACTTTTACTTTCATCAAGGGATTTACATTCTAGCTAGTGGCTACTGTTGTTAATAAGAAATTCAATGTTATTCAGTCTTCCTTAATTTGGATCCATTTGAAGTCCTGCTGCACGGAGTTCTTTATCCATGATCAAGATGAATATTTCTGAGAGATTCTGGAATCGCTCAGCCTTCTTATTTCAATGATTCTTGATGATCAACATTGGCGTCCTTGAACAATGTTTTTACTTCGGAATCTTGTTTGATTGTCTAGGTCTGTATTTATTGTTTTTCCCTTTTTTAGGAGCATAAAACATGAATGTATCTTACATCTTTCTTAACTGGGTTTGATGGCAATGAATTATTTTAGTTCTTTCATATCCTTCCTTAAGTTTTAGAAGCTTTTCATTGTGCATTGTACCTAGGCCTAAAAATGGACCAGGCTGGGGCTGGGTCAGTTATGACCTGGATTTGAGCCAGTTTAATTGCATTGTGGTATTATTCCCATACTTATTTATTGATCAGATCAGGTTGAGTCCATGTGAAATCTCAAAGATATGTTGAACTAATGCAAACCAGGAACCATTAATTGATGTTGTTGCTCTGTGTGTGTGTGTGTGTGTGTATCTGTCTAGCTATCTATGATCTATCCATCTTTCACTCGCTCATTTGCCTCAATACTTCTATGCTTGGCATTGAAGTTTTCTTCCAGTCTCACTGTCACAGTCATCCATTGGTGCTACAAACTTTGGGGTGAAAGAAAATAAAGGATAACAGGAGCCAACTTAGACCCTTCCTCAGTCCTGACTTTCTTTAAGCGGGATGGTGTAGATGGTTAGACTTGGTGTATGATGGAGTGAAAAGCAGTGAGAGTTGGATAAAGAACAAGACAAGTTAGGCACAAGAATAGAATGGGCTACTTGAATGCAAGTCTAAGTAGTTTTAAATTGGGGTGGGGTACGAGCATAGTTGTCCTACTGGGACTGGAGATTGTCCTGTCTAAGAGGCTGGGCCACCAGTTTGCCTGTTCAATTTCTGGGTCAATCATTCAGGCCAGCAAAATTTAAATAATTACGGGGAAATCATACGAGCTATTGAAAACTTTTAGTTTTGGCCAAATCCAACTTTAGTTTTGACCCATATTTGATTGATTTTTCCATGTTTCACTGGGATGTTTTATCTTTTACATTTTGTTTGATGTTCATAAGGGCTTTTTTTTTTGTATTTTTTTGGTAGGCTATATGGCATAATTTTTCAGTGCTTCTGTTATCTTTTCATTGAGTTAAAAGAGGAGATAGATGATCGATGTATTCCTTGATGAACTGAGACTTTTGCAAAGGTCCCTATTGCAGTAGTTTGCAAAGATTCAGCAACCAGGATTTCTTCAAATTCTACAGAAATCCATGAGGAAGATGAGCTGCCAAAGAAATTGAGAACAAGGAGGATAGGATCACCTCTGCACAGATTGCTCAAGAAGGGAATACGCGAGGTGAGTCATGGATTAGAGATCATGAAGCTGAGAGTCCATTCTGATGGATCTTACAGATTTTCATAGGTCAAGGCAAGGAATGAGGGGCAGCTACCATTGAGTTGGTTGGCCTTGCTGAAGGTGAACCTATCGGTTTGAATTTGCATTCTATCGTCTATCAACCCATATATATATAGTTTACAAAGCAAAGCAAATGATGTACCCAGATTGTTTAGGTGCCATTGCCATCAGTCACTCTTTCAGTTGTCTAAAGCAGGGTACTTAGTCCCTCTTCTATTTTATTTTATTTTATTGTATTTATCCCTCTTCTATGTACAGTAAAGGCGCAGCATGATTCTTTAAAATCCGCATCGGGGAGCTCAAGTATGTAACAAAATAGTCCTGTTTTTGAGGTGCTTCACTTGCATGGCCCTCAATTTTTTACCTTTTGCTGATATTAGTTTCTTTTGTCTTGAAATGTGAGTGAAGAGAATCTTTTCGCAAATGATATGTTATCTATCATCAGCAAATTCCATTTCCACTCTTATGTTGTCTAGGCATAAAATCGCAGAATTTATTTTTTCCGGCATGTAGTAGAGATTTTCCCCCCCTCATTAGTTTGTACAGTCTGTCTTCTGCTCTTGTAGCTAAAGTTCTCTTGACAAGCTGCTGGACTATATTTATGGCTCTCTTGTGTGCTAGGATGCTACTCTTGTGCATTAAATTTGCGAAGATTCTTCTGCCTAATGTTAAATAGTCACATAAATTGTTTGGTTTTCAAGAATTATCACTATTTCTAAAATGATATGATTTAGCTCTGGTGCATTTTGTATACCTTTTTCATCTGAGATTACTGTTTGAAGACTGAATAAGCATTGAGCTTCACTTGTAACTTGTATTAGAAAGTGTAGGCATAGCGCATCCCTTGGGTTGATTGTTGTTTTGTTCGTAACCTCGAGGAAATAGGTGGCTTCTGCCCTTCCTTTTCTCAAAATGAAGAAAGGAAACGAAAAGAGAAGTTATAATCTAATTTGATGCACAGCAATGGTTTTCCAGTGTTTTGCATCTGTATCTAAGATTAGGCTTAGTGTTTCTAGCAATCTGGTAACTGATTTCTAGCCTACTCATGGATTGAACTACACTTCTCAGAGTTCAAATCCAACTGCAAATGGATGACTTCTTTATCTGTTAAATAGACTTGCTGATTTGCTCGAATGAGGTTCCTTGATTAAGTGAGTGATGGTTTTTTTTCTAAAAAGGTGAGGGAGCAAGCAGAAAGAGTAACTAGATCTCACAGTAGCCTGAACAGGAAACTAAGAGCACAAGTTTCTTTATCTCCCTTGCATTAAAAAGGTCTTTTTCACCCTAAGCATAGAGACAGCTTACTTCAAAGAGAATGTCCTCAAGCTTTTTCAGTTATCCTCAAGCTTTCATCAAGGCAGTCTAAAAACTGATCAGTCAAAGGGCCAATTCATTGATTATTTGGTTGAACTGGAGTACTATTGGTCCTTATATTATAGCTCAGAGTCCTGAACCTATGAGAAGTCATATGAGACATGTCTAAATACTTGATATACTGCAAATACACTTAGGCAGCTATTAGAGCAGTTTGCATAAAACAATGTAGAAGAGATGGAAACTTAACAACTCCAGTTGATCAAGTAGCAAGAAAATGTATCGATTTATTTCGGGGGAATAAAAAGATCCTGATTTTGTTTCTTCCATAACATGATTCGAGCCAGCCAAAAGGCATCACAATTCACAAAGAAGTGATGAAAATTACGTATTGTTTATGACTTGCTATGCATCATGAATCATTAATGCTCATACCTGCACGAATGGAAGATTAGTAGCTTATAAGATGCATTAGAAAATGGGATGATGCTAATGAACATGATCATCGCTCTGTAGATTTATTTAGATGTATGTGGAATATACTTGAAGTCCATTCCTTAATTTAATATAACTTGATCATCGCTCTTTGTGGGTTCTTGAACATCAAAAAAGTGAATTCTTGATTAATTGGCTCGTGACAAATCAGGCTTTTTTTCCTTAGAAATGATGCTCTGCTTCTTCTTACCTTCCATTCTATTTTAATGATGCCTGTTTATTGGTGTGCATGAGAAGCTGGAAGCTGGCATTATGACATTGAACTTATTCGCTGGATATGGTATATCTTTAGCTGGCCTGATTGAAATGCCCAGAACTTTGTTTTCATTGATCTTTATTCTCTCCTCTCTTGTTTGTCTGGTGGAGTCATTGAACAATGCATGCTGAAATTTTCTAATTTGCTAACTAGCCTATCAGTCTGCATATTGCACACCTATTTCACTTATGAATGATTGTATTTTTTTGCAGAGTGTCTAAGTAACACAATTTTTATGCTGGTTTGTCGTCATCACTAAAGAACTTGGCAGAAAATGCCATTACATGTGTACCATACCACAATAAAATATGATGTTTACTTTGATACAATCTGTTAAAATATGATGGTTGTCACTTCTTCAGGTTGTTTCCTGCCCCTGTGCGCTGGGTCTAGCTACTCCCACAGCTATCTTAGTAGGCACCTCTCTAGGTACCATGTCTAATCTGTTTGGTTTCGTTCAGTTACATATGCAAGAATTCTTCTGCCTATTTATAAGAATCTGGAGTGTTTCACTGTACCAAAGATGGACTTATTTTATTCTCATATGTTAGCAGTTTTTGAGATATCTATTCCTTATCCTTCTCTAGCATATTAACCAGTTTAGGTGATGCTGCATCGACTGTTGAGTTTGTGTATATGCATGTACCTCTTCTACACACATTTCATTATGCATGTAACTTGTTGGTCAATTAATGGATTCTTCCCCTTACATTAATTGGTTTTACGACACTTCTTACATGTGTACAAATTACAGGATCTATCAAGATGACAATTGATAAGAGCTGGACTTCCATAAGTAATCGTTTGTCAAAGGAATATCTTGATGGTGTTAAGATGTTTATTTCAAGGGCAGAGAGGTATGTTAATGAAGACGGTAAAGTGAGATGCCCATGTCGAAAGTGTCTTAATCTTTATTGGTATAAATTGAGGGTCGTTCATAATCACTTGATTGATAAGGGTTTCCAACAATCATATCGAACATGGTTTTATCATGGAGAGTCTTTTCAGCCTCAACAACCAGAACATGTGGAAGTCATTGATGATGAAGATGTTGGTGATGAAATGTTAGATGTATTAGCTGATATTATTGGCCCGAGTACATCTGAAACCCCTTGTGAGACATTTAATGATGATCCCGAAGTTTTAAGAACTTCGGGCGTTGATCAATATGATGAGTTGTTTAAAGAGATAGAAACTGAATTGTACCCTGGGTGTACAAATTTCTCTTCCTTGACTTTCCTAGTGAAGCTTCTTCACTTGAAAGTTTTAAATAATTGGAGTAACAAGTCTTTTGATATGCTTTTAAAGCTTCTTAAGGAGGCATTTCCAAATGGGACAAAGTTGGCAGGTTCATATTATGAAGCAAAAAATTTATTACGCAATCTTGGCCTAGGATATGAGGCCATCGATGTATGCAAGTATGATTGTGCTATATTTTGGAAAGAAACTGCGAGTATGCAAAATTGTCCTGTGTGTGGAGAATCTCGTTGGGTCGATATAAATACAAAAGGAAAAAAAGTGTCACATAAAGTCTTGCGGTATTTTCCATTGACTCCTCGATTAAAACGACTTTATAGTTCACGACACACAGCAAAAGATATGAGGTGGCATGAAAGTGAACGTCCTAAGAACGAAGGTGTACTTAGGCATCCCGCAGATGGAGAATCTTGGAAGGATTTTGACAAAAAGTATCCTGATTTTGCACAAGAAACTAGAAATGTTCGTTTGGGTTTGGCAACTGATGGATTTAATCCATATGGGAATATGAGCAACTCATACAGCATGTGGCCAGTTATTATGGTGCCTTATAATTTCCCACCTTGGAGGTGTATGAAAGAAACAAACATGATTATGTCTTTATTAATCCCTGGTCCTAAAGCTCCTGGCAAGGATTTTGATGTTTTTTTGAGGCCTCTTGTAGATGAATTGAAAATGTTATGGGAGGTTGGTGTCGACACTTATGATGCATACACTAAGTCAATGTTTCGTATGCGTGCTGCTATTACATCTTCATCTCATGACTATCCTGCATTTCAATATATATCTGGATGGAGCACCAAAGGATATAAAGCATGCTATACTTGTAACGAAGAAACACCTTCGACAAAAATAAGAAGTAAAATTGCATATGTCGGACATAGGCGTTTTCTTCCCATAAATGAAACTGCTTTGAGAAAGAGTAGACAGTTTAATGGTGAGCCTGATTATCGGGAACCTCCACTGCAATATACTGGTGAAATTATATTAAGACAATTAGAAAAGTTACCAGAGAAGATATCAGGGAAGCATAAGAATTTTGGGGGCAAAAAAGTTGCACGGTCTCCTACCGAGTTGAACTGGAGTAAGAAGAGTATTCTTTATGAATTACCATATTGGTACAATGTGTTATGCAGACACAATTTAGATGTTATGCATATCGAAAAAAATGTGTGTGACAGCTTGTTGGGAACTTTATTGAGCATCGATGGCAAGTCTAAGGATACAACCAAAGCAAGACTTGATCTTGAAGATTTAAACATCAGAAAAGAATTACACATTTTTAAAGATGGGAATCGATGGAAGAAGCCACAAGCAAGTTACACATTGTCATCAGAAGAACGAAAGATATTTGTTAATTTTATTAAGTCAGTGAGATTTCCAGATAATTTTGCAGCAAATTTATCGAAGAATGTGAGTGAGTCTGATGGTAAGATACATGGATTGAAGTCTCATGATTGTCATAGATTATTACCTGCTGCGATTCGGCCATTCTTGAACAAGGAGACTCGTGAGGCCCTCTTTGACTTATCTAAGTTCTTTCAACAAATTTGTGCTCGAAAGTTGGTTGTTAAAGACTTAGAGGTTCTTCAACATCAAGTGGTTCTTTTATTATGCAAACTTGAACGAATTTTTCCACCTGCCTTTTTTGACATTATGGTACATTTGATGTTGCATCTGCCAAGAGAAGCATTATTAGGGGGTCCAGTGCATACACGATGGATGTATCCATTTGAAAGAATGATGAAAGTGTACAAGCAGTATGTTCGTAATCGAGCTCGCCCAGAAGGTTCAATAGCGGAGGGTTACATTGTGAATGAAGCTTTAACATTCTGTTCAATGTACTTAAAAGGGATTGAGAGTAAATTTTGTAGACCTGAACGACATCAAGATACAGGGGGGAATGAACCGGCACGTCAATTAAGTGTGTTTCAACGTGTTGGTCGACCATTAGGAAAGAAGAATGTCATAATGCTTGATTCAGAACTTCGTTTAAAGGCAGAGTGGTATGTGCTTAACAATTCTGGCCCTCAAATGCAGAAGTATTTGGAGTAAGTTTTGCCAAACTTCATCTACATTTATTTCTCTTTTCATATTAAACTATATTATCTAATTTTATTGTATTCAATATTTAGTGAGCACATGAACTTATTGCGGGCTAAGGGTGGCACAAACTTAGATCGTAAACAAGAAATTGAATTTCCTCTTTGGTTCAGAGACAAAGTAAGTCATAAGATTATATGAATCTAAACTATCCAAAATTACTAATTTAGTTTTATTCAATAATGATTGACAGATTGGGAATTTACGATCTATTAGATCATCAGAAGCAACAGATGAATTGTATGCTTTGGCTTCTCGAACACTTGTGAATGCATATATTCGCCGTACAAATGGTACGATACCAATCCATTTATTTTGGCCTCACAAGCACAACAAGTTTTTTATATTCAAGATTTGATCAAAGGACCGGATTGGAGACTTGTACAAAAAGTTAACCATAGAAACTTATGGGATAATCCACAAGCTGAAGTGAGCAGTAGTACTGCAACTGATACTGAACATATATTGCAAGCGAATAACTCATCAGAGTTTCGTATATGGGTTGAACTTCCACCATTAGATAACAGTACACTCAATCGTCATGACGTTCAACCTCTTAGGGAGCCCATTTTGGTTCAAGATGATAACTTTATCAATGATGATGAAGATGAAATTGATGAAACATTAGAAGAATATGATTGACTGCTGAAACTGTGAAATTGCTGAAACTTTATCTATCAGGTATTCTCAGCTTCTTTTTGTACGAAATCAGCATTATGTCTACACAAGGTGGAGATGGATCTGATTCATCATGATCATCGCGATAAGGCCTCATCAAATTTTTTCTCGTAACATTGGAGAAAGCTATTGAAGATTGTGCAGTTTGATATTGCAAATGATAATGATCCTGATCATCGGGAGACCGCCACTTATAAACCTATAGGAAGAAATGGCAAGTTGTTCAATAATCATATTAGTTCGACAGGTCATAGATCATTCTGTGTTGTCTTGGAAGAAGGGGAATTGTGATGAATAGTATGCAGCAGTTAAGGATTCATCGAATGTGCAGGAGCTGATCTGATGCCAGTCGATGAGCAGAGAGATTCTCGTCATGTTCAAGATGATTGGCATCATACTTTGTGGACAAGGGAACGTAACTGATTATCCAATTTTTGTACTACTTTTCTTGGAGGGGAAAGAGTAATTCTATAAATAGGAAGACCATGGATCTAGCTCTTTCACTGCACATCGATACAAAATGGTACATAAATATTTTTTCGATGCTTATCTAATGATGAATTTGGAATGTTTGTAGTCAATCAACTGGGTGGATCAACGACGTTGCAAAACAAAGATTTGTATGTTGTTCTTGCTTTTCTATTGCGTAAGATAAGCAGTATTCACCAATGCCCATCTAAAATTGAGCTTTTAGCTTTAATCTTATATTATGATCATTTGATTGTGCAACTTAGTGAAGGCAACTATGGATTTCCCAAATGAACTTCATATGATTTAACTTAGTTCAAAATTAAGCTAGATTTAAGCATAGATAGATGAACTTATTTTTCATGATTTATCAACATTACTGACATAATCTACTTGAAGAGAAGTTCACTTCAATGCCGCACATCGTTATCCACCCAGGAAGATGGCTCTAATAGTGGAAATATTAATGAGGGTGACATTGTTGATGACGTTCTTGGCACACGTCCGAGCTATCACAAAGGTTGGGGATCGATTCCTAGAATGAAGGCAGCAAAGAGACCTCGACAGAAGAATTCTGCCTCTACCTCTAGTCAGGATGCATCACATTGGACTGCAGTTGTTGAAGGTATGCGTGAGCAACTTATGCGTCAGGAACAAGTAATTCAGGGATTACTTGCTGCATTTGCTTCTGGGGTTTAATGCTCATTCTGTTCAGCATCGGCTACAGTCATTGGCAAATGCTTCCTCTTTTGTAGTCCGGTGCAAGATGTAGCCGATTCCTGCAGAACTGGAGCTGCCTACTTAATGGGAGCTATATTTTCATGGTCTTGCTTTGGGATACAAGTCTGTGATAATTCCAATTTTTGCCATTGCTGTCAGCATTTTTGTTAGCTTTAGTCTTGCTGCCATGTATGGTATTGCTGTTGCTGCTCTAGGCATGTTGAGCACCATTGCTACTGGGCTGGCCATTGATGCCTATGGCCCCATCAGTGACAATGCTGGAGGCATTGCTGAGATGGCTGGAATGAGCCACAGGATAAGTGAGAGAACTGATGCACTTGATGCCGCAGGCAATACCACTGCTGCCATTGGAAAGGTAAACAAAATCATTTTCTTCTTCCTTGTTGCTATGTATTTTGCATTGGAATCTTAGTTGGATATGGAATTTAATATGCTGTTTTTAAATGAACCAGAATGCTATGTATTTTGCATGTCTATTCATTTCATGGATTAAGGAATGAGTGAGAGATTTTAGCAATTTTTATTTCTTCTGTAGCAATACCTAAACCTTGTAGGGATGAAACTTTTATATCTTTCAAGGGTACGACTGCCCTATGTATGCTGGTTTCTGTCCCTACCCCTACTCTTGGGAATGAATGTTAAGCTCCCATCCTTGTGGGATCCAAGAAGGCCAGATATATGCATCCTTACCCTCATGTATAAAGATATTAAGGTTGTTTCTGTCTTTGGACCTCATGACCTTTGAGTTACAATAGAGCAATCTTATTGCTGCACCAAGGTTATCCTTGTCAAAGGATGCTGGTTATAGCTAAAATTATCATAGTTGTATAAGTAGCTAATCTCTTATAATCTTAGAACATATTGTTATATTGGCACTAGTGGCTGTCCATATGGAATCACCCACCATTCAGCATTCTGTGGCTGGTATGCCACCAAACTCACGATCATATCCTTTATGGCTAATTTACCTGCACTTTCTTCTAGGACATATTGCTTCTATGTGTGCTTAAGAAACTTTATTTGCATTCCTATGCCTGCTGTCATTGTTTGAGATGCAGAAAATGTATTTTCCAGTCAAAAAGAGATGCAGAAAGTGTAACCTGATACTGCTTTAGACATATAAATTCCTTAATCCATGAAATCATTTTTTGGATTTATCAGAGGATTGGGTGTAAGAAGAACTCATGGGTTCTCTCTCTCTTTGTTTACAGATTGCAATCTCTGCATCTAACACTGGTGGTGCATGGGATAATGCTAAGAAGTATATTGAGGTAAAAGTCATCCTTGGGTCTCTTTCATCCCCCCTTGTATCAATCAAGATGTCTTTCTTTCTTGAGTTCATCATGCTATTTAGAACTTGCTGATGATTTTTTTTTTTTTTTGGGTCAGGCTGGAGCTTCAGAGCATGCTAGGACCCTTGGCCCTAAAGGATCAGATCTCCACAAGGCTGCTGTGATTGGTGACACCATTGGAGACCCTCTCAAGGACACATCTGGACCGTCGCTTAACATCCTTATCAAGCTCATGGCCGTCGAATCTCTCGTGTTTGCTCCATTTTTCGCGGCACATGGAGGCATCCTCTTCAAGATCTTCTGAGAAGAGAGGCTCCCAGGGCAATGCTGCACTTAGAGAAGCATGTTTTGTCTTTGTTTTGTCTTTGTTTACAAGCATAGTGTTTTGTTGTAACAATTACTCATTATATATATATATATATATATATATATATAGTAGTTATCAACAATGATGCTATGAGTTTGTATTCGCTGTCTCTTCTTGCTCGCTGCTTGATGATCATGTAAGTTGATCAATGGAAAATGCCATGAACCTCTTTTAATTTCTTAATTTTTACCTACGGTTTTAGAGTTTTTTTTTTGTAGGAAAAGAAAATATTAAAAATTATTATTAGCTATTTTTTTTCTATGATTTTAAGAAAATTCATAGGTAAAGATATGGATAAAAAAATATATTTTTTTGATTTTTTTATATGATTTTGAGGTTTTTCGTAGGGAAATAAATCATTAAATATTATTAGCCAATTTTTCCCTACGATTTTAGGGTTTTTCGTAGGGAAAGAAATCATTAAAAATTATTATTAGCCAATTTTTTCCTACGATTTTAAGAAAAATCGTAGGGAAAGAAGTGGATAAAAAAAAATTCTTGATTTTTTTCCTACGATTTTGAAGTTTTTCGTAGGGAAAGAAATCATTAAAAATTTTATTACCTAACGTTTCCCTACGAGTTTAAGGTAAATCGTAGGGAAAGATGTGTATAAAAAAATATTTTTTCCTATTTTTCCCTACGATTTTAGGGTTTTTCATAGGGAAAAAATTTTCTAAAAATTATAATTAGCCAATTTTTCCCTACGATTTTAAGACAAATCGTAGGGAAAGGTATTGATAAAAATATATTTTTTGATTTTTCCCTACGATTTTTAAATTTCGTAGGCAATTGTTTTTAAAATTTAAATTTGAATTTCAAATTCTTCTCATTCTTTCCCTACGAATTATGATCTTTACCTACGAAAAAAATCGTAGGGAAAAGGTCTGATCTATGCCTACAATTTTTAAAAGTCGTAGGCAAAGGCTTTCCCTACGCACTTTTCCCTACGATTTTTTTATACTTTTGCCTACGACAGAAATCGTAGGGAAAGGCTTTACCTACGATTTTTTCCTCTTTCCCTACGAAAAAATCATAGGCAAAAGTTGATTTTTTTGTAGTGTTGTTATAGATGTGGAAAGAAAGGTCATTATAGCAAAAATTGTAGAAAATATAAGATATCCCAGATCCAAGAATGGATATCCCTGAGAAACAAAAGGAGAAAATATTAGAACTTATATTATCAGATAGCGAAGAGAGTTATCCTTCAGATCTAGAAAATAGCTCAGAAATGATTAAATCAACCTAATAGGGGAAAATGAGAGTTCTTCAGACGAAGAAGAAAAAACTTCCTCTGAAGATTTAGATAAAATAGCATTATGCGGATGCGCAGAAATTCTTAGAATAAATATGATCAGAAGTAAGAGAAGTGATTTGCTCATAGATATCATAAAAAAGATTGATAACCCATAATTAAGAAAAGAATACATAGAAGAACTCAAAAAGGAATTACAACCTAAACCTAAAAGAGAAATTTCAAGCCTACTAGAAATAATTAAACAAAAAGAACAGGAAGAAAAACTTAAAACCAGCCCAATCCAAAAACTTCAACAGAAGTTAATCGAATTAAAGTAGAAATCCAAAACCTAAAGTCGGAAATAGAAGAATTAAAGAACCAAATAAAGGAAAAGAAGTCCTTCAAGAAGAAGATAGTGAACAAGAAAGTTACCTAAATAAAATCACCACAGTGAAACTTCAAAAATGGCACATCAAAGTAGAGTTAGTAGTCCAGATAAAACTAGAAATGTTTATGCCTTAGTTGACTCAGGAGCAGACATGAACTGTATCCCAGAAGGACTGTTCCCCAAAAAATATTATGAAGAAATATCTGAGAACCTTTATACAGCCAAGAATGCAAGTCTTGGAATTCGGATGAAAGCATGTCTTAAAATTCCAACAATAATGAATAGTAGAAATGAACAGTAAAAGTGAACAGTGGAAATGAACAGTAAAATGAATAGTGCGGATGAATAGTAAGATGTATAGTCTACAAAACACTGAGAGGAAAAGCCACAAACTTTTTATTTAAAACTGAAAGGTTCAAACTTATATAAAGCCGAAAATTTACATAAAAACTGATAAAAGATTTTTACATAAAACTGGCTCCTTACTTCTGCTTACAGTCTGCTAGGGATTACTCTGAGATCAAGCTGGTCCTCTTTTGGGTAGACACTACCATCTCTGGATATTCTGAGGTCATACATTGGGTCTTCATTTATTATCCAAACCAGGACATGGGTTGTTAGGCTCAGGAGTTCCCCGAAGAGTGGGCATAGTTTAGGGTATAGTTCATACTGGGAGTATATGAAGTCTGCAAGGTCTCTGATTTCTAAGTAAGGTTACGGAAGAAAGGAGTACTCATGGTTTCAGTGGAGAGTGGTTCTGGTGAGGTTGGTTTGAAGGCTGAGAGTGCTTGAGGTTTTTTGGTTTGAAGGCTAAGAGTGGTTGAGGTTTTTTGGTTTGAAAGCTGAAGTGGAGTGGTTAAGGGTTTGAATGCGGTTGTGGTAGTGGAAGAAGCCGGGGCATGAGTGTGAATGACTTGGATGAGGGTGCAAATGCGGATGATCTAGATGAGAGGAGTTCCTTCCCTTTTATAGCCGAGGAAGGGAGCTGGCAGTAAGGGCTTTTAAGGACAATAATGGAGCTGGTGCAGGCTTTAAAGGACAATAATGGAGTTGGTGCTGGCTTTGAAGGACAATAATGGAGCTGGTGCTGGCTTTAAAGGACAATAATTGGGGAACAATTGGTACAATGATTTGAGGTAGTAGGACCATGAAGGTACAATAATGGTTTTGAAGGTACAATGATAGCTGAGAATAGCCCCAAAAAAGGTATAGTGGTTTGGGACATTTGGCGAGCACTGCAGTACATGTACGGTTGTATTTGTAACCTTTTTCAGGATAGTGCTCTCAAGGATCAAAAAGGTCTGATAAGGGTACTGGAACTTTACATGCTATGATTGTTAAGGTTTGAGTGATTGCTGAGTTGGAGATTCTGTCTGTTCTGATGTGCTGGCGGACCGCCAATATTGTTAGGCTGGGCTGCCATGGTAGCTAAAGTCTGAGTAATGATCTGGGCTGCCACTGTGATCGGCAGGCTTAATTGACTGTACTGGGCTGAATTGTGTTGATGAGGCCTATCTGGAAGGCCTTTGTATGTCTCCTTATGGTGGCTACATGATGTCATAGTCCTCATAAGGGTCTTGTACAAATTGCATTGCTGGTTCTGATTGAGATGATCCAATGTCTTCTTCATCGTCTGAATCTCCAAGTTGAGATAATTCTTCTAATAATTTTTTCTTTAAGTCTTTTTACTGGGAGTTTTACCTGAAGGTGGAGAGGCTGGACTCTTCTCTGGTTTTGGGAACTGTTGAAGATTATTATAAGTAATTAACCATAATCGGGTATTACTTATTAATAATCGTTCCCCTGATTGGAAGTTCTTCCACCATTTAATTCTAAACCTTCTTTCTAGGATGGGTGGATACTATTGGTCTAAACTTCTACCGATGGCGAAGTCCCATCCTAAGATCCAAGGAACTTGGAATTCTATGAGAACATGATGGCTTTATTTCCATATGCTGTTTCTGAGATTATCTTGGAAGTAAGTCCACGAATGCTGTATTTCTTCTGGCAATATGTCTTTGGTCAGTCCAAAGTAGACCCACCAATTGTGGACCCAACTTGGGATTTTTTTGTTGAATTTTTGACAGAAGCTAAAAACTAACTGTGATTTATGGGTTTAAGGTAGAAGGCCTTAAACCAAGCTTCTTGGTAGTCAAAATAATTATACTGAGAAGGTGAATAAGTCTGGGAAAAGATTCTGGCTTGGTATGGGTTTCCCCTTCTTCTTTGGTAACAAACTTCAAGATTTTACATTTGGAGTAGGCTATCGTTTTTGAATTTGGTTCTGAAGTATGGTTATTTCTACAGAGTCTGAATCTACCAGAGTAAACTCATAATATTCCTGGGTTTTTAAGGGTGTTTGATATCCTTTAGGCAAATGGTACTGAGTAATTGTTCTATTTACTGAAGGGAATATTCTGGATAGTCTGGGGGTTTGTTGGTCACTTATTTCATCCTCTTCCAAAAGTTTTACTATTAGAGAACAACTTTTGGAGATGTAAGGATTAACTGGAGTCTGTCTAGATGGACTGGGCCTGGTTGTATTAGGGTTGGTTGGGTTGGTCGAATTGGGCCTTGTTTGTTTTGGAATAGTGTTGGGACTAGGAGGTAGACTGGGCCTGGTTGTGTTAGGACTAGGAGGTGACCATTTCTGTGTGGCTTGGAAATAGCTCTGGGAGGATGACGCAAGTACTGAATACTGGTTTTTTATAGGGGTAATAGTTCTGAGTGGCACGAGAGTCATTGGCTTGGCGTAGGAAGCTTTGGTTCTGGGTTTTTTGACATTTTGTTCCTGTAAGAAATTCTCTAGTTAGAAGTCTGATAGACTATTTTCTATTCCCTTTAAAAATTCTATTTCAAAATCAAATACCGATAAGATCGCTTGCCATCGGGCAAAAATCTGTTTGGAAACAAGGTTTTCAACGTCTTTTTCCAAAATATCTTTTGCTAATTTGCAATCTATTCTAAGAAGAAATTTTTTGAAATACAAATCTTCTTGAAATTTCTGAATACAGGAAACAATCGATAAAATTTCCTTTTTATTGTGCTGTAATTTTTCTGGGTGTCATTCCAAATTCCTGAATGATATCTAACTAGGCTTTCTCTGTTATCGATCTTCTGCTTAAGGATTCCTCCAAATCCTATTTCTGAAGCATCTATTTCGACTATGGATAATGCTTCTGGATTCAATAACTCTAGACAGGGAAGCTTCCTGACTAGGGTTTTAACCTTTCTAACCACTTGAGTCTGTTCTTCTGTCCAGCTGGGTTTCTTCTTTCTAAGCTGGGCATACAAAGGTTCTAGAAAAATTCTTAGGTTTGGGACAAAATCTGCTATATAATTGAGACATCCTAAAAATCTTTGTAGCTGGGTTTTTTCCCTAATTTCATCTAAAAATTTTTCTACAAATTCTATTGATCTTTCAATAGGTTTAATAGTTCCCTGATATATAGTGTCCTAAGAATCTTATTCTGGTTTGAAAGATTTTAATCGTAGGGGTTGAGATTACTAATCCATTTTGTTTGGCTAGGTTATGAAAATGTCTAATGTGTTTGACATGTTGTGTCAAGTCTTCTGAGAAGATTAAGACATCATCTATGTAAACTATTATGAATTGGGAGTTTGCATTAAATATTTCATTCATCATATTCTGAAATTCACTTGGTGTGTTTTTAAGTCCAAAGGGCATTACGTTCCACTCATAATGCCCAAAGGGTACAGTGAATGATGTTTATATCTATCTGATTCTTTTATTTGTATTTGCCAAAATCCTGATTTCATGTCAAATTTAAAAAATATTTTTACCTTGTAAAGTCTTGATAATAGGTCTTTCTTGTTAGGAATAGGATACCTAATCTATTCTAAGACATTATTTAGTGGTTTCTAGTTGATGACTAGTCTGGTGGTTCCTCTTTCTAATTCTGAGGCTTTTTGGACATAAAAGGGTGAACAGGACCAAGGAGACTTACTTGGCCTAATTAACCTTTTATCTAAGAGATATGATCTTCTTTTTTGTAATATTCTAATAATTCTGCATTCATCTGAATAGGCCTAACCTTTGTTGGGATATCGGTTTCCTTAAAATTTTTAATGTAGGGTAGACTAACCAGGTGTCTTTGTCTATCCCAAAAAGCTGTAGAATTTTGATTGCATAATTCTTTCTCTAACTTAACTTGGATCTCTTTTATTTTATTTTTCCAAAAGTCTTCTTGTAATTGTTTCTCTATTCTGGTCATTTTGATTTCTTCCTTAAGATCCAAGAGCTGTTGTTCCTTATATCTTAGAGATTGGATCTTTTGGACACTAAGATCCTTAAGTAGATTAACTTCCTTGGTTTTAGTAGGGTTTGTAAATCTAAACTTAGCCTTCTTTCCCATAACATGGGTTGATATTTCTTTTTCATTAATTTTCATATGATAAAAAAGGGTTAGGAACAGTGTTCCTAGGATAATGGTTTGAATATCTTTTGCTATTATGAATGTTGTTTTAAAATAGATTCCGTCTTGACAAATATGTACATATGATATTTTATGCCTAATTCCAAGACTTGCATTATTGGCTGTATAAAGGTTCTCATATGTTTCTTCATAATATTTTCTGGGGAACAGTCCTTCTGGATACAGTTCATGTCTGCTCCTGAGTCAACTAAAGCATAAACATTTCTAGTTTCATCTTGGACTACTAACTCTACTTTGATGTGCCATTTTTGAAGTTTCACTATGGTGATTTTATTTAGGTAACTTTCTTGTTCACAATCTTCTTCTTGAAGGACTTCTTATCCTTTATCTGGTTTCTTTAATTCTTCTATTTCGACTTTAGGTTTTGGATTTCTACTTTAATTCGATTAACTTCTGTTTGAAGTTTTTGAATTGGGTCGGTTTTAAGTTTTTCTTCCTGTTCTTTTTGTTTAATTATTTCTGGTAGGCTTGAAATTTCTCTTTTAGGTTGAGGTTGTAATTCCTTTTTGAGTTTTTCTATGTATTCTTTTCTTAATTCTGGGTTATCAATCTTTTCTATGATATCTATGAGCAAATCACTTCTCTTACTTCTGATCATATTTATTCTAAGGTTTTCTGCGCATCCGCATAATGCGATTTCATCTAAATCTTCAGAGGAAGTTTCTTCTTCTTCGTCTGAAGAACTCTCATTTTCCCTATTAGGTTGATTTGATCATTTTCTGAGCTATTTTCTAGATCTGAAGGATAACTCTCTTCGCTATCTGATAATATAAGTTCTAATATTTTTTCCTTTTGTTTCTCAGGGATATCCATTTCTTGGATCTAGGATATCTTATATTTTCTATAATTTCTGCTATAATGACCTTTCTTTCCACATCTATAACAAGTTGGTATTTTCTCTTTCTTTGGTTGAGATCTGGGTTTCCTTTTCCATCTAGGACATCTTTAGGTTTTTGTTCTTTGAACATTTTCCTTCCTTTGTTTAAGTATTTGTTCGTTCTGGTTTTATAGTATTTCAGATTTTCTAATTTCTTATTAATTTTCTTTTTCTTCTTAGAGGGAGGCACCGGGATTTCGTATTCATATTGCCTACAAAATCCTCCTACTTTCTTTTTAGTTATAATTTCATCTCTCTTTAATTTAGATTGGAGTTTCATTTCTATGCATATTTTAAGTCATGTTTTATTAATTATCCCAAAGATATCACCATAAGTGACAACATCCCAATTAATGTTGCCTTGGTGCTCTTCTGCTAAGGCTTCGCTAACTTTTTTCGAAAATAAACTGGGTAATCGTGAGATAAATTTCTCCTTCCAGAAAGGAGAACTTCAGTCTTCTCTTTCTAAAACTCTGCATAAAAATGTATCTTTATACCATCTAAAATCTTGCAATTTAGGACATCTGAGTTTCATTAAAAGCATCTTGTTGTTTTCTTGCTTCGTATCCCTTGATCCCACGAAGTGTCTGTATATTGCATGGATTAAGGTATCTACCCCATTGGGTTTCTCTGTTGCTTTGGATGAATTTGGTTTGACTATGATTTTTGTACTATTCATTATTCTTTCTCTATGTTCGGGTTTAAGGTATCTGTTCTACCATCCTTCTAGTTGCTCGATAAATCCTTGAATTAGGATTTTAAGGGTGATATCTTCAGAAGTATTGGAGGCTCTTAGGGCCCCTGCGGCTATATTCATTTCTAATAAGAGATTCCAGATCTCCCTATCGGACATACCATCTAGGTTCCATTCATAGACTGCTCCACCAGTATAGACTTCTCTTTTAAAATTTTTTCTTTCTTCAAATTGGATGTCCGGAGGAGTTGGTCTAGGATAATAGTTTTTTGTGTTCTGTAGTATGTTTGTCCTTCGTTATTTATCTTATTTATCTGATTTTGATTCTTGGGATGAAATCATATTCAATCTGATTTCCTTAAGTCTATCTGTTAATTTGTCTACTATTCTATCTTCTTTGCTTTTAAAATCCTTTTCCTAAATGTTATCTGTTTGGAAAAGAGGTTTTTGCATTTTTACTTCTTCAGTAATTTTTGGATTCTTAGTTTTTTGTTCAAGGGTTTTTTCTATTCTATTTAACTGTTTTGACATGGTATGTAAAGCTTGGTTGCTATAGTTATTCGGTTGGACTATCTTTCTGATTTCTTTATTAGTGGCTGGATATCCTTCATTATCGGGGTTAATAATTTTAAACGGAGAGGCAATGACTATTTGATTTCTATGATTAATATGGCATTCTTCTAGAGGAATATGTTCTGAGTTTATTTCTTTATTTTCTATGGTCTTCCAAATTACTCCTAAGGATCTGAAAGGATATTTATCTATAATTCTTCTATTTTTACATGCTTCTTCAAGCCAGGTAAAATAAGAAATTTCTAGCTCTAATGTGTTCATGTAATTATAATATTCTTATTTTAACTCTTCTCTTTCTTCTTGACTGGTTACTTTCCATAACCAGTCAACCTTCCCCTTTTTGTACTTGGCTCTAAAGTCTTTTCTAATGTTATCTTTGTTAATTTTAAATTTTCTTTTAATTATGTTTAACTACTTTGGTGTTTCATCCATCATCTGAGAATAGGTAGGTGAGTAATTTGTGTCTTCGTAATATAGGCTTGGAATATTTGACTCTAAGTCGACTCCTTTAAGTTTTAAGTTTCTTATACTGGTATCTTCTGTTTCAGTACTATGTCTTCTTTTCTGAAAAGTCTAACACTAATTTGGCCATTGTTTAACCTAATGGATAGACTACGTTCTGTAGTCTTAACTCTGTATTCTTCAAAGAAATAAAGCTTCATTTCTTATATATCTGACTATATTTGATTTTTGGAATTTTATTATTTGTTAGATCGATTTCTGTTTCTGATACTGATTTAGTCAATATATTAATGGTTTCTTCCGAATAAAAGTCTTGGTCTTGGGATTCATCAGTTTCTGGACTTTCTATCTCAATTGGTTTTTAAACTTTAGCTAATTTCTTAATTATTGCTTCCATTGCTTTTTAGGGTTAATGATGGGTCTACAGCCGGAAACACTGCCGGGAACGCTGCCGGTCTTACCTCACTGCTGGTCTTACGCTTACCAACGGCCTTACGTTTACCAACGATCTCACGTTTACCATCGTCTCCTAAAACCTGGTGGATGATTAAGAAGCCCACTAACTAAAGTTCTCAAACTAATTGGGATCTAAAGTTTTGAAACTAATGCTTCTCAAGAACTTAACTTTTATCAAAAGAAATCACTAGTATGACTAATGTATCAATTTCTTAACCAAGAGTTTTTACGTCCGGCCAATGGCCCATTATTCCCATGGGCTGTGGATATATTTGCATATATCCACTCAAGAGGCGTGATACG
Source organism: Calamus simplicifolius (assembly GCA_900491605.1). NCBI lineage: Eukaryota > Viridiplantae > Streptophyta > Magnoliopsida > Arecales > Arecaceae > Calamus > Calamus simplicifolius. Next base: position 90,358 of record UESW01003864.1, read on the forward strand.
CTGGTTGAGAAATATGATGAGCACATGGTGTGTGCGTAGTGATCTAACATGGTGGGTGCGTGTGATCTAACATGTCTCTGATACCATTGGGGGCGGAATTACATTCGGATGAAAGCATGTCTTAAAATTCCAACAAGAATGAATAGTAGAAATGAACATTAAAAGTGAATAGTAGAATGAACAGTAAAATGAATAGTGCGGATGAATAGTAAGATGTATAGTCTAAAAAAATGAGAGGAAAAGCCGCAAACTTTTTTATTTAAAACCGAAAGGTTCAAACTTACATAAAGCTGATACTTTACATAAAAACTGATAAAAGATTTTTACATAAAACTGGCTCCTTACTTCTGCTTACAGTCTGTTAGGGATTACTCTGAGATCAAGCTGGTCCTCTTCTGGGTAGACACTACAATCTCTGGATATTCTGAGGTCATACATTGGGTCTTCATTCATTATCCAAACCAGGACATGGGTTGTTAGGCTCAGGAGTTCCCCGAAGAGTGGGCATAGTTCAGGGTATAGTTCATACTGGGAGTATATGAAGTCTGCAAGGTCTTTGATTTCTATGGTAAGGTTACGGAAGAAAGGAGTACTCATGGTTTTAGTGGAGAGTGGTTTTGGTGAGGTTGGTTTGAAGGCTGAGAGTGCTTGAGGTTTTTGGTTTGAAAGCTGAGAGTGGTTGAGGTTTTTTGGTTTGAAGGCTGAGAGTGGAGTGGTTAAGGGTTTGAATGCGGTTGTGGTAGTGGAAGAAGCCGGGGCATGAGTATGAATGACTTGGATGAGGGTGCAAACGCGGATGATCTGGATGAGAGGAGTTCCTTCCCTTTTATAGCCGAGGAAGGGAGCTGGTAGTAAGGGCTTTTAAGGACAATAATGGAGCTGGTGCAGGCTTTAAAGGACAATAATGGAGCTGGTGCAGGCTTTAAAGGACAATAATTGGGGGACAACTGGTATAATGATTTGAGGTAGTAGGACCATGAAGGTACAATAATGGTTCTGAAGGTACAATGATAGTTGGGAATCAACAGTGAGTGTTCTATGTAGATATCTATCAAATCTTAGTTTGGAAACTTGTAACGATATTTTATATCTAAATTGGTATATTTATCTTTACAAAATAGACTGTATTTTTATATGTTAACAAACTGAACTGGAAGGTTTTTAAATATTTCTGAATATTTCTGAATTGAAATATTTATACATCTAAATTTATACAAATATTTATAGAGGCATTGGACTGCCTCTATAGTTTCCTTTTTATGTGTTGACAAACCTATAGGTATATTTGTAACGATTATATTTGAATATAAGGCTGGGCTGAACTGGGCATGATTAAGTTATAAATATACCAATTTAGATATAAAAACCTATAGGTGTGGTAAGAAAGGACATTATAGCAAAAATTGTAAAAAATATAAAGTATCTCAAATCTAAGAAATGGATATCCCGGAAGAACCAAAAAGAAAATATTAAGGCTGATATTGACAGATAGTGAAGAAAGCTACTCTTCAAACCAAGAAAGTAGTTAAGAAAATGATCAAATCAACCTAATAGAAGAAAATGAAAGTTCTTCTGATGAAGAAGAAACCTCCTCAGAAGATTTAGATGAAATTGCACTATGTGGGTGCACTGAAAATCTTAAAATAAATATGATCAGAAATAGAATAAGTGATTTGCTTATAGATCTTATAGGAGAAATCGATAACCCAGAATTGAGAAAAGAATATATAGAAAAACTTAAAGAGGAATTACAATCTAAACCCAAGAAAAAAGTTTTAAGCCTACCAGAAATAATTAAACAAAAGGATCAAGAAGAGAAACTCAAGACAAACCCAATTCATCAACTAAAAGAAGAAGTTAAACAAATAAAGAAAGAAATTAGAACATTAAAATCGAAAATAGAAAAGCTAAAGAAACCAAATAAAGGAAAAGACATCCTTCAGGAAGAAGATAGTGAACATGACAGTTACCTAAATAAAATCACAACAGTAAAGGTTCAGAAGTGGCACGTCAAGGTCAAATTAGTAGTCCAAGATGAAACCAGAAATTCATACGCCTTAGTTGACTAAGGAGCAGATATGAACTGTATCCCAGAAGGACTATTCCCCATAAAATATTATGAAGAGACATCTGAAAATCAATTGAGGTAGGTCTGGTACAATAATTGAAGGAGTGGGTCTAGGTCTGGTACAATTATTAGGGTAGCATGATGGCTCTGGTACAGTAATTGAGTTGGCCTAGGACATGGCATGGGATATGGTACAATGATTGGGGTAGCTTTGCTGGCATGGTACAATAATTGGAGTAGGTCTGGTACAATAATTGAAGGAGTGGGTCCAGGTCTGGTACAATTATTGGGGTAGCATGATGGCTCTGGTACAATGATTGAGTTGGCCTAGGACCTGGCGTGGGACCGCACCAAGTGGTGGAAGGTACAAGGATTGGGACAGCTGGCGAGCACTACAGCACATGTACGACTGCATTTGTGTCCTTTTTCAGAATAGTGCTCTCAAAAAAAAAGTCTGATTGGCTGGTAGGTTGCCACTGGGCTGTTGCTGGACTGTTGCTGGGCTGCCACTGAGGTCGGCAGGCTAGCTTGTCTAGCTGCCACTATGATCGGCAGGCTGTGCTGAATGACTAGGCTGTCACTGGACTGCCACTGAGGTTGGCAGGCTGGGCTGTTTAGCTACCACTATGGTCGGCAGGCTGGGCTGAACTGAAAGATCTGGGCTGAGTAGAGCCTATCTGGAAGGCTTTGTAGTCTTCCTTATGACAATTATAGATCGGGTTGGATATAAAATATCATTTAGGTAATCCTGCCCAGCCTCTATTTAAAAACCTATAGGTATATTTGTAACTTAATCATGTACCAAGGCTGGGCTGAACTGGAAGACTTAGAATCATTATTTTAAGTTAAGTTTTGTTTGAACTTTTATACATCTAAGTCTTATTTTCATATATCTTTACAAAATATAGAGGCAGTTTGAACTTTTACCCGGTCTTAGAATCATGTACCAAGGTTGGGCTGAACTGGAAGACTTTTCTTTGATTAAGGGTTTTTATATCAAATTCTTCACATAAAACTGAAAGTTTTTACAAGATCTCTCTCTTACTTCTGATTACAACTGGTTCTAGTATCACTCTGTGATTAGGCTGGTCCTTTCAAGGTGGCTCAGGTCCTCATGGTCGGAGATGTAGATGAGGCTGTGGGTTACTAGGTTCATGGCTTCCTGAAAGATTAGCTGGTATTCTGGGAATGATTGGTACTAAAGGTTGATGAAGTCCATGAGGCTTATGAGTTCTAAGGTAAGGTTATGAATGGCTAGGTTCATGGCTGAGAGTGAGAGTGGTTTGAGCAGAGGGTGGTTATGGCTCAGAGTGATGAGTGGAGTAAGTGATGGGAGAAGTGGGCGGTGCCCTCGATGTGCCATGCTCAAGGGTTTTTATAGGAGATGGAATACTGGGGCAATTATTGCTCTGGAGTAATAATTAAGGTAGGTCTAGTACAATAATTGAAGGAGTGGGTCTAGGTCTGATACAATTATTAGGGTAGCATGATGGTTTTTGTACAATAATTGAGTTGGCCTGGGACCTTGCGTGGGATCGCACCAAGTGGTGAAAGGTACAAGGATTGGGATAGTTGGCGAGCACTACAGCACATGTACGGCTGCATTTGTGTCCTTTTTCAGAACAGTGCTCTCAAAAAAAAGTCTGGTTGGCTGGCAGGTTGCCACTGGACTGCTGTTGGACTGTTGTTGGGCTACCACTGAGGTCGGCAGGCTGGGCTTGTCTAGCTGCCACTGTGATCGGCAAGCTATGCTGAATGACTGGGCTGTCACTGGACTGCCACTGAGGTTGGCAGGCTGGGCTATTTGGCTGCCACTGTGGTCGGCAGGCTGGGCTGAACTGAAAGATCTGGGCTGAGTAGAACCTATCTCGAAGGCTTTGTAGTCTTCCTTATGACAATTATAGGATGTCATAATCTTCATAAGGGTCTTGGGCAAATTGCATTGCTGGATCTGGTTGCAATGAGCCAATGTCCTCTTCATTGTCTGAGTCTTCTAAGTCTTCCAGTTCAGCCCAGCCTTATATTCATATATCTTTACAAAATATAGAGGCAGTACCACCACTCCGGTACAATAATTTGAATATAGAATTACGCTGTCTTGACAAACATGTACATTTGATATTTTATATCTGATTCTAAGCCATGATTCTAAGGCTTTCATTATTTGCTGTATAAAGAAATAGTCACACAAATCCCAGCCAAAACGGGAAAAGATCCCAACGTGCTATAGGTGTGGTAAGAAAGGACATTATAGCAAAAATTGTAGAAAATATAAAGTATCTCAAATCTAAGAAATGGATATCCCAGAAGAATAGAAAGAGGAAATATTAAGGCTGATATTGACAGATAGTGAAGAAAGAGCTACTCTTCAGACCAAGAAAGTAGTTCAGAAAATGATCAAATCAACCTAATAGAAGAAAATGAAAGTTCTTCTGATGAAGAAGAAACCTCTTCAAAAGATTTAGATGAAATTGCACTATGTGGGTGCACTAAAAATCTTAAAATAAATATGATCAGAAATAGAAGAAGTGATTTGCTTATAGATCTCATAGGAGAAATCGATAACCCAGAATTGAGAAAAGAATATATAGAAAAACTTAAAGAGAAATTACAACCTAAACCCAAGAAAGAAGTTTTAAGCCTACCAGAAATAATTAAACAAAAGGATCAAGAAGAGAAACTCAAGAGAGACCCAAATCATCAACTAAAAGAAGTTAAACAAATAAAGAAAGAAATTAGAACATTAAAATCAGAAATAGAAAAGCTAAAGAAACCAAATAAAGGAAAAGATATCCTTCTGGAAGAAGATAGTGAACAAGACAGTTACCTAAATAAAATCACAACAGTAAAGGTTCAGAAGTGGCACGTCAATGTCAAATTAGTAGTCCAAGATGAAACCAGAAATACATACGCCTTAATTGACTCAAGAGCAGATATGAACTGTATCCCAGAAGGACTATTCTCCAGAAAATATTATAAAGAGACATCTGAAAATCAATTGAGGTAGGTCCGATACAATAATTGAAAGAGTGGGTCCAGGTCTGGTATAATTATTAGGGTAGCATGATGGCTCTGGTACAATAATTGAGTTGGCCTGGGACCTGGCGTGGGATATGGTACAATGATTGGGGTAGCTTTGCTGGCATGGTACAATAATTGGAGTAGGTCTGGTACAATAATTGAAAGAGTGGGTCCAGGTCTGGTACAATTATTGGGGTAGCATGATGGCTCTGGTACAATGATTGAGTTGGCCTGGGACCTGGCATGGGACTGCACCAAGTGGTGGAAGGTACAAGGATTGGGACAGCTGGCGAGCACTACAACACATGTACGGCTGCATTTGTATTCTTTTTCAAAACAGTGCTCTCAAAAAAAAAAGTCTGGTTGGCTGGCAGGTTGCCACTGGGCTGCTGCTGGACTGTTGCTGGGCTGCCACTGAGGTCGGCAGGCTGGGCTTGTCTAGCTACCACTGTGATCGACAGACTGTGCTGAATGATTGGGCTGTCACTGGACTGCCACTGAGGTTGGCAGGTTGGGCTGTTTGGCTACCACTATGGTCAACATGCTGGGCTGAACTGAAAGATCTGGGCTGAGTAGAGCCCATTATAGTTGTGGTAATTATTGTACCTGAGCCATGCTCCTGAGTGGGCAAACTTAAAGTTTCATTATAGTTGTGGTAATTATTATACCAGAGCCATCATGCTACCCCAATAATTGTACAATAATAGGTCTGGTACAATAATAGGTCTGGTACAATAATAGGTCAAGACATATTCCCCATTCTAAAGGGAGATTCAATTTAGAAAAAATCCTATAAAATCCCTTAATCAAAGAAAAGTTTGACATAAAATGTAAGATCGCAACTTTAAAGAAAGAGTTGAGAGACTTATAAAAAATAATATTTTATCCTCTCTCAATTTTGAAGAAATGAAGACATGTGTAGACTATATCATGAGAAAATTAACGATGTCTAAAAATAAGAGTGCAACCCAAAGTTTTAAACTCCTTAAGATAGTGCATACTAACATTAGTGGCTTGAGATAGTGCATATTGATATTAGTGGCCCTCTATTGCCTACTTTATATAGTAAAAAATATTTTATTGTTTTTATTAATGACTTTCTCTTTATTGTTACCTTTATTTGAATAAAGAGAAATCAGAGGCCTTAGAAAAGTTTATAATGTTTAAAACTAAGGTTAAAAAATAATTAGAAATAGTCATCAAAATTGTTAAATATGACTGTGGTGGTAAGTATTATGGCAAAAATATTGTATTTGGATAACAAATGGGACTATTCGCCAAATACTAGCAAGAATGTGGGATAGTTGCATAACATACCATGCTTGGTAGGCCTGAGCAAAATCTTAAAACATGCAACTGCACTCTTAAGAATATGATGAGAAGCTGACAACCAAACTTTTTAAGTTTGATGCTGCTATGTTGAAAACATTTAATCCATTAATATGAGTAAGCCTAATAAATTTGTTGATATTCCCTTGTTTGCATTGCAAAAAGGTGTTATATTTGCACAAAGAAAGACAATAAATAATAAGCAATGGGTTATTGAATCTCCCTCTTCAAAAACTATTCCTAATGAAATTTTTCAAGGAGATGAAATTATTGCAGAAGCATAGAACAATCTATAAGGCAAAGGAGATCTATTATTTCTGATGATTAATGTGTATATCTTGATGAAAGTGACTATAACATTAGTCAAGTCATTGACCTTGTGACTTATAATGATGCTATCACTAGTCCTTTATCTATTATGTGGATAAATGCAATGAAAGAGAAGATGCATTCTATGGCTTAGAACAATACATGGGAGCTAGATGAAATTTTTGCAAATTACAAACCAGTTGGTTGTAAATGAGTGTATAAAACCAAAAAGACTCCAAAGGAAAGATTGAACGTTTCAAAGCTAGACTCATGGCAAAAGATTTTACATAAAAAGTAGGCATTAATTATAAAGAGACATTTTGTCCTATTTTTATCAAAGAGTTTTTAGGATCATTATGACAATTGTGGCTTTCAATTTGGAACAGCATTAGATGAATGTAAAAAAAGCCTTCATGAATGGTGGTTTGCAAGAGAAGATGGTCTATATGACTCAACCTAAAGGATTCAAAGTGTCAGAGAAGGATCATTTGGTATTTAAACTTTGATGTGATGGTTTCTTTTATGGGTTTTAAGGAAAATAAAATTGATTAGTGTATTTACCATAAGGTCAGTGTGAGCAAATTTATCTTCTTTGTACCATATATGGATAATATTCTACTTGCCAACAGTGATCTTTATATGAGACTAAGGATTTATTATCCAAGTGTTTTGATAAGAAAGATATTGAAGAGGCATCTTTTGCTCTTGGTATTGAGATCCATAAGGATAGATCTTGTAGCTTGTTGAGACTTTCTTAGAGAATCTACATCGATTGTGTGCTTAGTAGGTTTAACATGCAGAATTGTAAATTTAGAAATATGTCTATTCTAAAAGGTGACAAGTTTAGCTTTAATCAATTTATAAAAATGATCTTGAGAGAGAGTCTGTTAAAGATATACCTTATATTAGTGTAGTTAGTAGCCTCATGTATGTATAGGTCTATACTAGACTAGTAGTGAGTGTTCTATGTAGATATCTATCAAATCTTAGTTTGGAACAGTGCAAGACTGCTAAGAAAGTTATGAGATATTTAGAGAATAAAAATTGTATGCTGGTATACAGGAAGGAAAGTAATCTTTAGGTAGTTGGCTATTCAGATACTAATTTTATTGGCTGCTCAGATGATATGAAATCTACTTTAAGTTATATTTTTATATTAGTTGGAGTTGTATCTGAAAAAGTGTTAAGCTAATATTTACATCTTTATCTACAATGTAGACTAAATTTGTTGCATGCTATGAAGGGGCAATACACGTTATGGTTAAAGAATTTTATCTTAGGACTTAGTGTTATTGATTCCATCTCACGACCACTAAAGATCTTCTTCTATTGTATTCTTTTTTAAGAACAACAAAAGTACTTGTGGGTCTAAGTATATGGAGATTAAATATCTTACAATCAAAGAGTTAGTGAAGAAAAAAGATATTACTATAGAGCACATTGATACAAATAGCATGTTGCTGATCCACTGACCAAAGGACTATAACCTTTCATTTTAATGAAACATGTTGATAACATAGATATTGTAAGGTTTATGGTTAGTGAGAGTAAATTTTATTTATTAAACTCTTACAAACTGACTTATTGTATATGTTATCATGGAACCCATTTTATTTCTGGATATATTTATTTGATATGTGATAATCATCATTGCTTTTACTTATAGCATATTGCTTTTAATTATATATGCACATTATTGATATATGACATGTTATGCTTTTGTAAACTTAAAGACTTGTATATTGTCAGTCTTGAGTGTTACTTATATATGTCTCTTGATGGCACCATAAAGAAAATCTTGATGCATTTTATTAGAGACATGTTAGGTATATTATAAATACTCTATGGGATTTTTCTAGTTTTAGATAAGCATAAAATTTTATGAGAAATCATTTGGTGGATCGATAATGAGAATAGCACTTATAGTATCATATGTTATTTCCTACTACACTACCTACACCTTTAAGCAAAATAGATAAGAGTTTGAAACTCATCTAGCAACTACCTGATTGCCGACACTGATGATCAATGGCATCCCAAAGTTTCTCGCAAGCTTCAACGACCTTCTTTTATCACTTGACCCAACTAATTAATCTTATCACTGGTGTCAATCTGATTTTTAGTGAGACCCAGCAAGGTTCTAAGAGCTAGAGGAAGTGAAGAAGAAGAAGTAAAGAACGATGAGGAAGAGGAAGAAGGCTTGAGTTCTGGGTGATTTAAATGACCAAAATAAAACTCTTCTTAGATAGAGGAGAAGAGGGTTTCAACTTTCAAGGTTGTTGGATTTTGTTAATTGATTAGAGGATTTATTAGCTAGTTAGGAAATTTGTTAAAGGTTCTCAAATAGTTAGTTAGTTAGTTAGTGGAAAGATTCTAGAATTTAACTAATAGAGAGATGGAAGAAGAAAGTGGTTTGAAGAGAAATAGTAAGCTATTAAGCTTCCTACATTGAGTTTTAAAACTTATGGTTAAATGAAAATTAAACCAATTATTTGAACTAGTTTAAGCATTGCAAATTTTTATATGTGGATAAAAAATTTAGATTTTTGTTGTTATTTCAATTTAGAACTACTTGTTATTCTTTTATACTAAAAATCATGCCATAAAAAACAATATTAAAAAAATCATGCCATAAAAAAACAATATTATTTATTATAATAATTATATTAAAATACAAAATTAAATTGTGGTTTAATAATATAATTTGTTTTGATTGTGTAATATAGTACAATATCATATGAAATTATTAATGATTAGTATTATTATATAATGTTAATAGTAAATAAAATAAATATTAATTTGATTATAATACTCTAAAATATGATTAGTATAGTATTATTATAATATAATATCATACTATAAGATTAAGTTCCAAAACTATTATTATAATTTAACACTATAGTGTTAATATTATGCCATGTTATGAATTGTATTAGTGCTCTAATAATATCATGATATTATATTATTGTGATTATTATTATTTTCTAACAATATAATTATCAACTAATTTAAAAATAATACAGTGTAATAATACATTAAATATAATAATAATTATTAAAAATATTATTTTAAATATTTTCTTAAATTTTTATATTATAATATTTATTATAATATAATATTATTAATTTATTTTTAGTATTATAATAATTTGCTAGTATGGTCATTGATAACACAAATAGTTATGGAAAAGTGCATCGTGTCATTCTCATTTTAAGAGCTCTTTTATAGTTTATTCACTAAATAGTAGTTAAAGTACTATGATACTTTCAAAATTGTAGTTAGCAATTAACAAATGACAATTTAGAAAGGCTCTACTTTCAATATTTGCATCAAAGTAGGCCTTGGATAAGCTAGCATATCTTGATTATAAATTACACTCTTCATCCTTATACATATTATGGTTAGTTTCAAATTGTCATGTGACATAAAAGTCTAAAATTATTAAATTATATTAATAAATATTAATAATATTATATAGAATCATAATCGTAATAGTGGTTGCATGGTCAAAATCAATATGCAACTATATTTATAACTATACTGTTATTATATCATATAAAAAATATCAATAATTTATATTAATATACAAATTTGACCTTGTATGGGTCATTAAAGCTAACCTAGATGGTTTTCAAATCAAAGCATTCTTCATATTGCTTCTCTACTAAAATCTAAAAAGGAAATTATCTTCAGTTTGTCAACTTTATGCAAAACATTTCCTTGTTATAAATTTGATGATTCGTATGAGAAAAACCTAATCAAGACATCAGAAAGAAATATTGATAGTCAATTTTGTTATATATGATTTCCATTAGTTTAGTGCAAAGTAACTCACGCCCCTTTTTTTTCTTTTTAGAATAAGAAAATATTTTAACAACTCGTGTTTCTCTTTGATCTCAAACAAGAAGTGTGGAATCATATAATTTCACCAAAATTATTATTATGACAAAAATTTTCCTTTCCTTTTATTTCTCAACCTTTACCAATCATGTATCATGGCCTAGGGTTTGCACAACTTTCTTACATATACATCTATAAAACAACGAGGCCATACATCTATCATTCTATAAAAGATCATCCACTTAACCCCTCCTTTTCTTCTTAAGGCAATGCTTTTTCTCTTCGACTAATAAACCACAATAATCTTTTCTCATTGATTTTTCATAGTACTTTATTTGGATTCAATAAAACATTATGATCAATATTCCTTACGTGTTTATGGTTGCGTTGCAAGTTTGAGATTTTTCATTATCAGTCAAATATAGTATTTCTCCATCCATTTCATTTATTTCTATTATACTTTTAATAATAGATTTTCTTTCCATATAATTTCATTAAGCAGCATGTAGTATAGTTGATGTGCATTGATTTAAAAAATCATCATACCACAATCCCTTGTCAAACCATTACTTTTAGGCCTCAAATGGAGCTTGCTTTAATATTTTTTTAAAAAAATTAAAATCAAGCCTAACCTAAAAATCATCGTACCATAATCTGCGCGCACCGCTTGCAGAGTCTACATGCACCACCCCTACCAGGGCGCATGGCCTGGCTCTAGCTAGGCGCGCCCCCTGCATGCCCTAGACAGCTTCTGTGCACATGCTTGCAACCCTGCTGGGTGCTCTCGCTTGCTGCAATGCTCTGCCAACCTCACCTTTGGTTCGCACAGATGGCCGGTTGCTTCCAATTGCTTGGCCTGACTGGTCTCGCCCGATGCAATGCCCGATGAGGTTGGATCAAAGTTAGAACTAGAGTAGATGAAAATTCTGTTCCTTCATCGATAAATTTTGCTCCTCCATCGATAAATCAACCCCCTCAAGATCAACCACAACAAATTTATTCTTCTTTTTTAATGGATTATTGTGACTTTCTTGAGCCACCTTCCTTTATGACTGCTGCATATGAACCACATCCCTTTATGTTTTTAGTACCTGAGCAACCTCCTTTTATGTCTGCCGCACCTGAGCCTCCTTCCTGTGATGCCAATCCTCCTTCTCTTTGCCCCACAGTCGAGATTTGTGAAGAACAGATACAACGAATTATCAGAGATTATCCTTTGCTCAATCTAGTAGAAGCTCTGGAGATAATAGGTCTTCTGTCAATGACTATTCCATGGTTTCCAACATCTTCTTTAGTTTTGAGACACTTTCTCATATTGTAATGCGCCAAAAATAAATCGAGCATGATATGCAAGTTCGTAATGAGAGAGTCTTTCACCACAATGAAACTGTGTTAGATCGCATTCTTTGTGAAATTAACCTGTTAAAAGCTAAGTTCGAGTATTTTGAAGATAAAGCTGAATAGGTAATATTTCAAATGCGTGCCAAAAAAAACCAAACCAAGAATGCTTCTAGTGCCGTTGATTGTTGGACTACTTTAATTGCCAGGCTTACCATCCTCCTCAAGCAGCATCTTACCGCATTCCAACCAGCTCCATCATCATTCAGACAAGATATGTTACATTCTCATCCTCATCTCCAAATGCCTCCACCTCATTCACATTAGTTCAAGCCTTAAGCACCTCGTCGCCGCAAAGGATCCTCTTCTAAACCATATGTTATCTCTTCTGATGAAGAGTAGACTGTATGTTCCTTTTGAATCCTTGAAACTTATGTATGGTATGGTGTTATTGTATATTTACTTTGGTATCTAATATTTGGATAAATCCTATGGCTTACTAGTTTGTACTTATATTTTTCAATGCATTGTGTGTTTTTCAATGCTTACTTGATGAATGCTTACCAATAAATGTTATGTGGAATGCTTGATTTGCACAGTCTTTAACCTCTTCTTTGATTAATGACAAAAAGGGGGAGAAGAATATTACATACATTCAATCATGGAGAAAAACAAACACTCCATACATTCAAATAAATAGGGGGAAAAATTTTAATTTTGTGAAATGAATAGGGGGTGAAGAATTTCTCTAAATATCTTCATCCTCTTTCAAATATAATTTTTTTAACTATACTTAACGGTTTTGTTATCATCAAAAAGGGGGAGATTATTGATCCCGTGTTGATTTTGATGATTATAAATAATTAAGTATGGTACTAATATATTTATTATGAAGACAAAGATCATTGCAAGTTAACCAAGAAGAGAAAAGGATGTTTAAATGTTCTATCTCAAAAGATTGAAACAAATAAAGTCATTCAGCTCTGTTGAAGACATCTCTACACCCACTGCTCTTTTCTATTCCTTTCAGCCGTATGCCATTGGTTATAGTCAACTGAGATTGTGTTCTAGCCAACTAGACTCTATGCACAGTCACCTGGCCAAATGGTTCAGAAAACAAGTTAGCTAGGCTACTTTTTTAGCTAACTAGATTACCTGGTTAGTCAATTGGCTGAATGGTTCTGAAAACAAGTTAGCTGGGTTGCCTTTTTTTAGCGAACTGGATTGCTTGGTTAGTCACCTGACCAAATGGTTCTGAAATCAAGTTAACTGGTGTTGACCCAATTAAGGATTTTGATGATTAACAAAACTATTTGAGTATAACATTTGAAGTTACTAAAGACTTTGATTAAGTTTTTCACATCATAAGTCTACTTGATAATCAAAATCAAGAGTCAAATCAAGTTCTGGTTCGAATCTAATGTCAAGGTAAGATTGCAGACATTAGAGTCGACACATGGAATCGCAGAGTCGACTCCGAAAAATGGCACAGACTTAGAGTCGACTCCGGGACTGTTAGAGCTGACTCTAACAGAAAAGACAGAACGATGGATTTTTAGGCCACGACTTAGAGTCGACTCCCAGACTGTTAGAGTCGACTCCAGAAGAATTTTGTGTCGACCCCAGAAAAGTTAGAGATGACTCCAGATCAGCGGATTAAAGAATTTCGAGTTAGAGCCGACTCCAGAAAAGTTAGAGCCGACTCCAGAATGTCAGACACGGCTCCAGAACTGTCAGAACTCTAAACTTTATCTTTATCTATTTTAATCCCAACGGCTATTGTTATTTATGGATCTAATCCTTTTTACACTTGCTTCTAACAGATAGTTTCAAACTATTTATGGATTAATCGGGATCTATAAGAAGAGGGTTTGTTGCATCCCAAAAGAGAAGAGAGGCAAAAAAAAAGAGAAAAGAATAGAGAAAATCTTTGAGATCTAGAAGAGAAAAGAGGGAAAACTTGTAAGGAAAGATCATACTGATTCCCAAAAGAAGAGAGAAAGATTCCAAGCTTTGCTGTTCTATTTAGAAGAAATCTCAAGAGAAGGAAGAAGCCCTAGTTTTTCTAATCTTCTGAGTCTCAAGAGCATCTTGAAGGAAGATCCATTCAAAGGAAGATCCATTCAAAGGAAGAGAAGGAAGAAGCCACCAAGATCTGAATCAGGCTTTGATTCCTACTCTCTTATTATTGTTTCATTATTGTATATTTGCTCATTAAAGGAGCTATTTTTTTTGTAAAAACAAATACTGTTTGCTGGGTCAATCTGGTGATTGATTCAGTTGAGGCTGTTAGCCTTGTGCAAGCATTAGCTTGTGGTGATAGGTTTTGTGCTGGTGAGCCTTGAAAACAGCTGGGTTCGTTGTGCACCCGGGAAAATAACAAGTTCGAGTTGTGAGCTTGCAAAACAACTCTGCTGTAATCAGTTTGATTATAGTGTGGACCCAAGAGGTACTTGGGAGTGGACGTAGGTGTAGGTACACCGAACCACTATAAAATCTCCTATGTTTGCCGTGATTGTCTCTTTATCTTCAACTCTCTATTTGTGATTGTTCAGTTTTAATTTGTGAATCTAAGTTTTTATTTCCGCTGGGGTTATCTTTCAAAAGAGTTTAAATTTTTGAAAAACCCAATTCACCCCCCTCTTGGGTTGCTATCTGGACCAACAATTGGTATCAGAGCTAGTGCTCATTTGATTTGATCTAACGATCAAGAGTCAAAGATCCACATGGCAACTCAAGCTGGTTCATCTTTTTCCGAAGGCCAATCTACTAATAGACCACCCTTATTTAATGGTTCAAACTATGGTTATTGGAAGGCTAGAATGAAAATATTCATTCAAGCACTTGACTATGATCTATGGAGTATTATAGTCAATGGACCACACACACCCACTGCTAGAGTTAATGGCATGGAGATTCCTAAACCGGAAACGGAATGGGATGAACATGATAGAAAATTGGCACAACTCAATGCCAAAGCAATGAATGTTTTATACTGCTCATTAGATGCAAATGAATTCAATCGCATATCTATTTGCATTTCTGCTAAGGAAATCTGGGATAGACTTGAGGTTACCCATGAGGGAACAAATCAAGTCAAGGAATCCAAGATTAACATGCTAGTTCATAAATATGAATTGTTTAAAATGGATGCATGTGAATCTATTGCTGATATGTTTACAAGATTTACTGATATAGTTAATGGTTTAAAAAGTCTTGGTAAATCTTATGATAATTCTGATCTTGTGAGAAAGGTTTTGCGTTCCTTGCCTAGGACTTGGGAAGCTAAAGTGACTGCAATACAAGAGGCAAAGGATCTAAGTACCCTACCCCTAGAAGAATTATTGGGATCCTTGATGACTCATGAGCTTCAAATTAAGCAACATGTTGATGATGATGAGTCAAAGAAGAAGAGAACTATGGCTCTTAAGATTTCTGAATATATGGAAGAGCCTCATGAATCTGAAGATGAAAGTGATGATGAGGACATGGCACTCATCACAAGAAATTTAAAAGATTCATGAAGAAGAAGAAGTTTGAAAAGAAAAAGCCCTTTGCAAGAAAAGATGAGGACAAGGGCAAAGAAAAAGAAGTTATTTGCTTTGAATGTAAAAAGCCGGGTCACTTTAAATCTGAATGCCCTCAACTAAAGAAAGGCACCCGGAAGTTCAAAAAGAAGGCAATGATGGCCACATGGAGCGATTCGGAAAGCTCAAGTTCCGAAGAAGAAGAAAAGAGTGAAATGGCCAATCTATGCTTCATGGCGGACAATGATGAGGTAAGTCCGAGTTTTCTTGATGACTTCACTTTTGATGAATTGCATAGTGCTTTTTATGAATTAATGGATGATTTTGCGAACCTAAGTTCAAAGAACAAAGATTTGAAAACTCAAATGCAAAAACTATCCTTAGAAAATGAAAAGCATGTTGTTGATAAAGAACTTTTGATAAAAGAAAAAGAAAGTTTGAAAAATGAAGTTGATAGACTTAAGCCTATAGTTGATAAATTACTCTAAGCTCTATCAAACTTAATATGATTTTGGAAAATCAAAAGGCTTTTTTGATAAAGCTGGATTAGGATATAATCCACTTAAAAAGCAAAAATCTTTGAAGAATATTTTTATACATGCTGAAAAATCATCAAATATTACTTGTTTTAAATGTGGAAACAAAGGACATAAATCATATATGTGTAAATCTCACATAATAAGAAAAAGATGATTTGGGTTCCCAAAGGAACAATATTTAATGCATCTAACCATGAAGGACCCAAGAAGGCTTGGGTACCTAAAATTAAGACATGAATGTTTTGCAGGAGTGTCTTGCAGCCATCAGACTGAAAAGAAAATGGTACCTGGACAGTGGTTGCTCAAGACACATGACGGGTGACAAAGATCAATTCATCACCCTTGAATCAAAAAGAGGTGGAGTAGTTACTTTTGGTGATAATGGTCAAGGCCATATCATGGGTATTGGTAAGATTCAAATTACTCCATCTACTCATATTGATAATGTTTTATATGTTGATGGACTTAAACATAATCTATAAGTATTAGCCAACTGTGTGACAAAGGTTTCAAGGTTTCCTTTGAAGCTTCTGTTTGCACTGTTACTAATCCCATTGATAACAGCATTATTCTTGTTGGTAAACGCTATGGCAATGTGTACTTAATTGATTTGAGTAATTTATCTCCAAGTAATCATTGCTTAGTTGCTAATAATGCTAAGATGAATGAGATTGGTTGGCTATGGCACCGTAGATTAGGTCATGCAAGCACACACCTAATTTCTAAATTATTGAAAATGGATTTAGTTAAAGGTATTCCTAGCTTAAATTTTGAAAATAATCGAATATGTGCATGTCAATTTGGAAAACAAACAAGAACTTCTTTCAAATCTAAGAATGTTGTTTCAACTACTAGGCCACTAGAGCTACTACACATGGACCTTTTTGGACCTACTAGAACCACAAGTCTAGGAGGAAAGAAATATGGTCTAGTGATAGTAGATGATTACTCTAGATTCACTTGGGTAATGTTTTTGGCTCACAAAGATGAGACTTTCTCAATATTCATGAAATTTGTTAAGAAAGTCACTAATGAGAAAAACACTACCATAGTGTCTATTAGAAGTGATCATGGAACTGAATTTGAAAATCACTTATTTGAAAAATTCTGTTTTGAAAAAGGCATACATCATAACTTTTCTGCACCTAGAACACCGCAACAAAATGGAGTTGTAGAAAGAAAGAATAGGACTTTAGAAGACATGGCCCGTACCATGCTATGTGAAAGCCAACTTCCAAAATATTTTTGGGCGGAAGCTATAAACACAGCATGTTACATTCTAAATAGAGCCCTAATTAGACCTATCCTTAAGAAAACTCCCTATGAACTATGGCTCAATAGGAAACCAAATTTAAGTTATTTTCATGCATTTGGTTGTAAATGTTTTATTCATAACAATGGTAAGGATAATCTTGGGAAGTTTGATGCAAAGTCTGATGAAGGTATCTTCCTAGGATATTCTACATCTAGCAAAGCATATAGAGTATTTAATAAGAAAAGCTTAGTTGTAGAAGAATCCATTCATATAGTGTTTGATGAGTCTTTAGCATCAAGTTCAGATAAAATTGATGATGAGGAAGATACATCTTTGATTGAAAGAGATATTGAAAAATTAAATGTATCTTCAGATCAAGAACCTGAAGTTAAGGATGATGACTCACCTAAGGATGATGGTATTGATACTGCTCAAATGATAAAGATCTACCTAGAGATTGGAGATATGCTTATGGTCATCCTAAGGACCTAATCATAGGTGATCCATCTCAAGGTGTAAGGACTAGATCATCAATGAGAGATATCAATAATCATCTTGCATTTGTATCTCATATAGAACCTAAAACTATAGAGGAAGCTGAGAAAGATAGTTATTGGATGTTAGCAATGCAGGAAGAGTTAAACCAATTCACTAGAAATCAAGTCTGGACCCTAGTTGAAGACCTAAAAATCACCCTATAATAGGATCTAAATGGGTTTTTAGAAATAAATTGGATGAAAATGGCATTGGTAATTAGAAATAAGGCTAGATTAGTTGCAAAAGGATATAATCAAGAAGAAGGTATAGATTTTGATGAAACTTTTGCACCTGTTGCTAGATTAGAAGCCATTAGGCTACTACTTGCATTTGCATGTCATATGAATTTCAACTTATTTCAAATGGATGTTAAAAGTGCATTTCTAAATGGTTTTATAAATGAGGAAGTTTATGTTGAACAACCTCCTGGTTTTGAAGATCATGAATTTCCAAACCACGTCTTCAAACTACACAAAGCACTTTATGGTTTAAAGCAAGCACCTAGAGCTTGGTATGATAGATTAAGTAAATTTTTAATTGAAAATGACTTTTCTAGAGGAAATGTTGATAAAACCTTGTTTTTGAAAAGAAAAGGATTTATTAATGTTCAAATTTATGTTGATGACATTATATTTGGTGCTACTAACAATCTCCTTTGTCAAGAATTTGCTAAGCTAATGCAGGGAGAATTCGAGATGAGCATGATGGGAGAACTAAACTTCTTCCTTGGACTTCAAATCAAACAAGAGAAAGCGGAATTTTCATTAACCAAACAAAGTACACAAAGGAAATACTCAAGAAATTTGGTATGGAATCTGCTAAACCTCTTGGTACGCCAATGAGTCCCTCATGCAAGCTGGACAAGGATGAAGTAGGTAAGAAAGTAGATCAGAAGCATTACAGAGGTATGATTGGATCACTTCTTTACCTAACTGCAAGTAGGCCAGATATCATGTTTTCTGTCTGCTTATGTGCAAGATATCAATCTAATCCTAAGGAATCACATTTACTTGCTGTTAAAAGAATCTTTAGATACTTAAATGGAACTAAAAATGTAGGATTATGGTATTCTAGAGACTCAACCTTAAAATTGATTGCTTATTCTGATTCTGACTATGCTGGTTGTAAATTAGATAGAAAGAGTACAAGTGGGGCATGCCAACTTTTAGGAAGTAACTTAATCTCTTGGTTTAGCAAGAAGCAAAATTCGGTTGCATTATCCACTGCTGAGGCAGAGTATGTTGCAGCTGGAAGTTGCTGTGCTCAAATCCTTTGGATTAAGCGACAACTTGAAGATTATGGTATCACACTTGATAAAATACCTATTAAATGTGATAATACTAGTGCTATTAATCTAACTAAAAATCCAATTCAACATTCAAGAACTAAACACATTGAAATTAGACATCACTTTATTAGAGAACATGTAACTAACAAAGATGTTTGTCTTGAATATGTTAATACTAATGATCAATTAGCTGATATTTTTACCAAACCTTTGAGTGAGGAAAGATTTTGCTATCTTAGAGGAGAATTAGGAGTTTGTGATCCTTTAGAATAATTTTCTGAAACTCTTAAGGACAACAACTATCTAGACTTCAATAATTTCTTGAAAATCCTCTATGTCCAATAAGGAAATTATCTAGAAATTTGATTCATTGTTTCCCCAATTGTTAAGGAACACTTATCTAGAGTTTGATGATTAATTTGATCAGTTTCAGATCCTTGAAATTTGATTTTTCACTGAAACTATTGTGGAGTCGACACCTGCAGTTTGTGGAGTCGACACCTTCTTATTTTGATGTTCTGTCTGGGCAATTAGAGCCGACTCTGGCTTCTGTAGAGCCGACTCTAATTCGGGCGCTGACAGATTCTCTGGTTCGGAGCCGACACCTCATTTTCGGGAGTCGACTCTAAGTGGAACTAGGTCAAAATAAAAAAGGGCGGAGTCGACCCCAAACGAAACCTATCGTCTCCTAAACCTTTCTAAAGCTGTTCCAAACTGATTCCAACCCTCCAAATCCCTCAAATCCCTTGATTACTCATTCCAATCGAATCCCATGGCTCCCAAAAGGCGTGCTATCATTGGTGGTTCGACTGTTCCGACGAAGCGCCGTTCAAATCGGAGGCAACCTTCGTCATCTTCTTCATCTGCCACTCAAGATGACTCTCCACCCTCACCATCTTCTCCTCGAGTCGACCAATTAGCGGGTAAGGCCATTACTACCGGAAGAAAAGTTGATTTTGACTTTTTTATTTCGGAGGGCTTTGCTATTGGGCGTTGTTGAAAGAAATGGGATGGGAGAAGGTCTGTTCTTTGGATATCCCTACTTACCCTGCCCTAGTGAGAGAATTTTATAATGATTTATGTAGAGGAGAGGGAGGCTTAGTGAGTGTTGTAAGAGGAACTAAAGTAATCATCACAGCTGAATCCCTTGGAAATCTATTGGAAATGCCTACCGTTGGCCTTGTTGAATATCAACATGAAGACAGAGGAGGTGCACTATCAAGGATGTTAGGGAGAGAAGTTTCTGAGTTTGAGGAAATCTTGGCAAATCAACTTAATTTGGAACTCAGATTACTTCACAATATCTGTGGAAGAATTTTATTTCCTAAAATCGGAAGGTTTGAATATGTCTCGGAGCGAGACATCTTATTGATGGACTGCATTCTCACTGGTAGACCTGTCAATCTTGCTGGTATGATGATAGGCTATATGGCGGAGGCACTAAAGAAGAGATCTACATTGCCATATGGTATGGTTTTAACATTGGTATTCAGAAGCCAAGGTGTACTTATAATGGATAATGAGCCACTAAGAAAATTAAGGCATACAGATTACTATAGTGTCTCTACAATTCACCGGATGGGCTTCAGAAAAGAAAATGGAAATTGGATAAAAAGAGGACATGAGGCCAGAGCTGAAGAGGTTAGAGTTGAGGAAGTCAGAGGAGAAGACATTCCTGAACCATCTGCTGGACCTTCTTCTGCTGGACCATCTGCTGGACCCTCAGAGGCTGGACCTAGCTCTCACCTTCCACATCAGTCAGCATTGGCATCTGAAGATTTTCTGAGGAGCAAATAGGTCAGCTCAGAGCTTTACTGGCTGAGTATGACAGTCAAAGAACAAATGATATGTGTAAATTGAGAGAGGAGTTCAATCAGTTAAAGGATGAGATCAATTCAAGACTTGACATGATTTCTTTTTCCATTAGCAATTCCGTAGAATCCTTTAGCACTGATCTTCATAAGATTTTTGAAAGGATGGAAGGCATTGCAGACGGTTCTGGAACTTATCTTCATGCTACCAGTCAACTGAAGAAAGATATCGACCTCGCCGTCTCTCAAATTGAAGCTTGTCTTGAAAGTTTTAAGAAGACTCAAAAAGATGATGTTATGGAAATGATTGGACATTTAAAGAAAATTGTGTATAAGCATATTTGATTTTGATATCCAATCCTAGGTTGTATCTTAGGATTTCTTGCTTTCTTGCTTTCTTAGCATGTATCTAGGAATTACATACTTGAATCTGTCATTTTAAAATACATGTAATGAATCTTGCTTTGGAATACAATTACACTTTTATTTCAAATTTATCTATGACTTTGATTGAATTTCAATGAATGAGTTTCCTATCTTATTTATTCGAACCAACATCCTCGCTCTGATAACATTCTTTATTTTTAAATTCACCTTATTTGATAACAAAAAAGGGGGAGAGATAATGTATATGCATAAAAAAAGAGAAAGAAATATAAGAAAAAGAAAGAAGAAAGAAAATGAAGAAAATTTTGAGATGAGAGAGAGAATTTTTTAAAGAATTCAGTTTATCTACATAGGGGGAGCTATTCAATGCAGGGGGAGCTTAATAAATTTCTCCATATAAAAGTTAAATCATCTTGATTGATGTCAAGTTTTGTTTATTTTTATTCATTTTGAATATTGGCATCAAATTCTCTGTTAGGAAGTCTCTAAGCTTTAACAATGTCTATAATTCTCAATTCAAATGAATTTTTAATGCATATACTCAAAGTTTTTGTCATCATCAAAAAGGGGGAGATTGTTGACCCAATTGAGGATTTTGATGATTAACAAAACTATTTGAGTATAACATTTGAAGTTACTAATGATTTTGATTAAGTTTTTCAGATTATAAGTCTATTGATAATCAAAATCAAGAGTCAAATCAAGTTCTGGTTCGAATCTAATGTCAAGGTAAGATTGCAGACATTAGAGTCGACACATGGAATCGCAGAGTCGACTCCGAAAATGGCACAGACTTAGAGTCGACTCCGGGACTGTTAGAGCCGACTCTAACAGAAAAGACAGAACGATGGATTTTTAGGCCACGACTTAGAGTCGACTCCCAGACTGTTAGAGTCGACTCCAGAAGAATTTTGTGTCGACCCCAGAAAAGTCAGAGACGACTCCAGATCGAGCGGATTAAAGAATTTCGAGTTAGAGCCGACTCCAGAAAAGTTAGAGCCGACTCCAGAATGTCAGACACGGCTCCAGAACTGTCAGAACGACTCTAAACTTTATCTTTATCTATTTTAATCCCAACGGCTATTGTTATTTATGGATCTAATCCTTTTACACTTGCTTCTAACGGATAGTTTCAAACTATTTGTGGATTAATCGGGATCTATAAGAAGAGGGTTTGTTGCATCCCAAAAAGAGAGAGAGGCAAAAAAAAAAGAAAAGAATAGAGAAAATCTTTGAGATCTATCAGAAAAGAAAAGAGGGAAAACTTGTAAGGAAAGATCATACTTTCCCCAAAAGAAGAGAGAGAGATTCCAAGCCTTTGTTTCTATTTAGAAGAAATCTCAAGAGAAGGAAGAAGCCCTAGTTTTTCTGATCTTCTGAGTCTCAAGAGCATCTTGAAGGAAGATCCATTCAAAGGAAGATCCATTCAAAGGAAGAGAAGGAAGAAGCCACCAAGATCTGCGAATCAGGCTTTGATTCCTAATTCTTATTATTGTTTCATTATTGTATATTTGCTCATTGAAGGAGCTGTTTTTCTTGTAAAAACAAATATTGTTTGCTGGGTCAATCTGGTGATTGATTCAGTTGAGGCTGTTAGCCTTGTGCAAGCATTAGCTTGTGGTGATTAGGTTTTGTGCTGGTGAGCCTTGAAAACCAGCTGGGTTCGTTGTGCACCCGGGAAAACAACAAGTTCGAGTTGTGAGCTTGCAAAACAACTCTGCTGTAATCAGTTTGATTATAGTGTGGACCCAAGAGGTACTTGGGAGTGGACGTAGGTGTAGGTACACCGAACCACTATAAAATCTCTGTGTTTGCCGTGATTGTCTCTTTATCTTCAACTCTCTATTTGTGTTGTTCAGTTTTAATTTGTGAATCTAAGTTTTTATTTCCGCTGGGGGTTATCTTTCAAAAGAGTTTAAATTTTTGAAAAACCCAATTCACCCCCCCCTTGGGTTGCTATCTGGACCAACAATTGGTATCAGAGCTAGTGCTCATTTGATTTGATCTAACGATCAAGAGTCAAAGATCCACATGGCAACTCAAGCTGGTTCATCTTTTTTTGAAGGCTAATCTACTAATAGACCACCCTTATTCAATGGTTCAAACTATGGTTATTGGAAGGCTAGAATGAAAATATTCATTCAAGCACTTGACTATGATCTATGGAGTATTATAGTCAATGGACCACACACACCCACTGCTAGAGTTAATGGCATGGAGATTCCTAAACCGGAAACGGAATGGGATGAACATGATAGAAAATTGGCACAACTCAATGCCAAAGTAATGAATGTTTTATACTGCTCATTAGATGCAAATGAATTCAATCGCATATCTATTTGCATTTCTGCTAAGGAAATATGGGATAGACTTGAGGTTACCCATGAGGGAACAAATCAAGTCAAAGAATCCAAGATTAACATGCTAGTTCATAAATATGAATTGTTTAAAATGGATGCATGTGAATCTATTGCTGATATGTTCACAAGATTTACTGATATAGTTAATGGTTTAAAAAGTCTTGGTAAATCTTATGATAATTCTGATCTTGTGAGAAAGGTTTTGCGTTCTTTGCCTAGGACTTGGGAAGCTAAAGTGACTGCAATACAAGAGGCAAAGGATCTAAGTACCCACACCTAGAAGAATTATTGGGATCCTTGATGACTCATGAGCTTCAAATTAAGCAACATGTTGATGATGGTGAGTCAAAGAAGAAGGACTATGGCTCTTAAGATTTCTGAATATATGGAAGAGCCTCATGAATCTGAAGATGAAAGTGATGATGAGGACATGGCACTCATCACAAGAAAATTTAAAAGATTCATGAAGAAGAAGAAGTTTGAAAAGAAAAAGCCCTTTGTAAGAAAAGATGAGGACAAGGGCAAAGAAAAAGAAGTTATTTGCTTTGAATGTAAAAAGCTGGGTCACTTTAAATCTGAATGCCCTCAACTAAAGAAAGGCACCCAGAAATTTAAAAAGAAGGCAATGATGGCCACATGGAGCGATTCGGAAAGCTCAAGTTCCGAAGAAGAAAAGAGTGAAATGGCCAATCTATGCTTCATGGCGGACAATGATGAGGTAAGTCCAAGTTTTCTTGATGACTTCACTTTCGATGAATTGCATAGTGCTTTTTATGAATTAATGGATGATTTTGCGAACCTAAGTTCAAAGAACAAAGATTTGAAAACTCAAATGCAAAAACTATCCTTAGAAAATGAAAAGCATGTTGTTGATAAAGAACTTTTGATAAAAGAAAAAGAAAGTTTGAAAAATGAAGTTGATAGACTTAAGCCTATAGTTGATAAATTTACTCTAAGCTCTATCAAACTTAATATGATTTTGAAAAATCAAAAGGCTGTTTTTGATAAAGCTGGATTAGGATATAATCAACTTAAAAAGCAAAAATCTTTGAAGAATATTTTTATACATGCTGAAAAATCATCAAATATTACTTGTTTTAAATGTGGAAACAAAGGACATAAATCATATATGTGTAAATCTTCACATAATAAGAAAAAGATGATTTGGGTTCCCAAAGGAATAATATTTAATGCATCTAACCATGAAGGACCCAAGAAGGCTTGGGTACCTAAAATTAAGACATGAATGTTTTGCAAGAGTGTCTTGCAGCCATCAGACTGAAAAGAAAATGTACCTGAATAGTGGTTGCTCAAGACACATGACGGGTGACAAAGATCAATTCATCACCCTTGAATCAAAAAGAGATGGAGTGGTTACTTTTGGTGATAATGGTCAAGGCCATATCATGGGTATTGGTAAGATTCAAATTACTCCATCTACTTATATTGATAATGTATTATATATTGATGGACTTAAACATAATCTGATAAGTATTAGCCAACTGTGTGACAAGGTTTCAAGGTTTCCTTTGAAGCTTCTATTTGCACTGTTACTAATCCCATTGATAACAACATTTCTTGTTGGTAAACACTATGGCAATGTGTTAATTGATTGAGTAATTTATCTCCAAGTAATCATTGCTTAGTTGCTAATAATGCTAAGATGAATGAGATTGGTTGGCTATGGCACCGTAGATTAGGTCATGCAAGCACACACCTAATTTCTAAATTATTGAAAATGGATTTATTAAAGGTATTCCTAGCTTAAATTTTGAAAATAATCGAATATGTGATGCATGTCAATTTGGAAAACAAACAAGAACTTCTTTCAAATCTAAGAATGTTGTTTCAACTACTAGGCCACTAGAGCTACTTCACATGGACCTTTTTGGACCTACTAGAACCACAAGTCTACGAGAAAAGAAATATGGTCTAGTGATAGTAGATAATTACTCTAGATTCACTTGGGTAATGTTTTTGGCTCATAAAGATGAGACTTTCTCAATATTCATGAAATTTGTTAAGAAAGTCACTAATGAGAAAAACACTACCATAGTGTCTATTAGAAGTGATCATGGAACTGAATTTGAAAATCACTTATTTGAAAAATTCTATTTTGAAAAAGGCATACATCATAACTTTTCTGCACCTAGAACACTGCAACAAAATGGAGTTGTAGAAAGAAAGAATTGGGCTTTAGAAGACATGGCCCGTACCATGCTATGTGAAAGCCAACTTCCAAAATATTTTTGGGCGGAAGCTATAAACACAGCATGTTACATTCTAAATAGAGCCCTAATTAGACCTATCCTTAAGAAAACTCCCTATGAACTATGGCTCAATAGGAAACTAAATTTAAGTTATTTTCATGCATTAGTTGTAAATATTTTATTCATAGCAATGGTAAGGATAATCTTGGGAAGTTTGATGCAAAGTCTGATGAAGGTATCTTCCTAGGATACTCTACATCTAGCAAAGCATATAGAGTATTTAATAAGAAAGCTTAGTTGTAGAAGAATCCATTCACATAGTGTTTGATGAGTCTTTAGCATCAGTTCAGATAAATTTGATGATGAGGAAGATACATCCTTGATTGAAAGAGATATTGAAAAATTAAATGTATCTTCAGATCAAGAACCTGAAGTTAAGAATGATGAATCACCTAAGGATGATGGTATTGATATTGCTCAGAATGATAAAGATCTACCTAGAGATTGGAGATATGCTTATGGTCATCCTAAGGACCTAATCATAGGTGATCCATCTCAAGGTGTAAGGACTAGATCATCAATGAGAGATATCAATAATCATCTTGCATTTGTATCTCATATAGAACCTAAAACTATAGAGGAAGCTGAGAAAGATAGTTATTGGATGTTAGCAATGCAGGAAGAGTTAAACCAATTCACTAGGAATCAAGTCTGGACCCTAGTTGATAGACCTAAAAACCACCCTATAATAGGATCTAAATGGGTTTATAGAAATAAATTGGATGAAATGGATTGGTAATTAGAAATAAGGCTAGATTAGTTGCAAAAAGATATAATCAAGAAGAAGGTACAGATTTTGATGAGACTTTTGCACCTGTAGCTAGATTAGAAGCCATTAGGCTACTACTTGCATTTGCATGTCATATGAATTTCAACTTATTTCAAATGGATGTTAAAAGTGCATTTTTAAACGAATTTATAAATGAGGAAGTTTATGTTGAACAACCTCCTGGTTTTGAAGATCATGAATTTCCAAACCACGTCTTCAAACTACACAAAGCACTTTATGGTTTAAAGCAAGCACCTAGAGCTTGGTGTGATAGATTAAGTAAAATTTTAATTAAAAATGACTTTTCTAGAGGAAATGTTGATAAAACCTTGTTTTTGAAAGAAAAGAAAAGGATTTATTAATTGTTCAAATTTATGTTGATGACATTATATTTGGTGCTACTAACAATCTTCTTTGTCAAGAATTTGCTAAGCTAATGCAGGGAGAATTCGAGATGAGCATGATGGGAGAACTAAACTTCTTCCTTGGACTTCAAATCAAACAAGAGAAAGCGGGAATTTTTATCAACCAAACAAAGTACACAAAGGAAATACTCAAGAAATTTGGTATGGAATCTGCTAAACCTCTTGGTATGCCAATGAGTCCCTCATGCAAGCTGGATAAGGATGAAGTAGGTAAGAAAGTAGATCAGAAGCATTACAGAGGTATGATTGGATCACTTCTTTACCTAACTGCAAGTAGGCCAGATATCATGTTTTCTGTCTGCTTATGTGCAAGATATCAATCTAATCCTAAGGAATCACATTTACTTGCTGTTAAAAGAATCTTTAGATACTTAAATGGAACTAAAAATGTAGGATTATGGTATTCTAGAGACTCAACTTTAAAATTGATTGCTTATTCTGATTCTGACTATGCTGGTTGTAAATTAGATAGAAAGAGTACAAGTGGGGCATGCCAACTTTTAGGAAGTAACTTAATCTATTGGTTTAGCAAGAAGCAAAATTCGGTTGCATTATCCACTGCTGAGGCAGAGTATGTTGCAGCTGGAAGTTGCTATGCTCAAATCCTTTGGATTAAGCGACAACTTGAAGATTATGGTATCACACTTGATAAAATACCTATTAAATATGATAATACTAGTGCTATTAATCTAACTAAAAATCCAATTCAATATTCAAGAACTAAACACATTGAAATTAGACATCACTTTATTAGAGAACATGTAACTAACAAAGATGTTTGCTTGAATATGTTAATACTAATGATCAATTAGCTGATATTTTACCAAACCTTTGAGTGAGGAAAGATTTTGCTATCTTAGAGGAGAATTAGGAGTTTGTGATCCTTTAGAATAATTTTCTGAAACTCTTAAGGACAATAACTATCTAGACTTCAATAAATTCTTGAAAATCCTCTTTGTCCAATAAGGAAATCTATCTAGAAATTTGATTCATTGTTTCCACAATTATTAAGGAACACTTATCTAGAGTTTGATGATTAATTTCATCAGTTTCATATCCTTGAAATTTGAATTTTTCCCTGAAACTATTATGGAGTCGACACCTGCAGTTTGTGGAGTCGACACCTTCTTATTTTGATGTTCTATCTGGGCAATTAGAGCCGACTCTGGCTTCTGTAGAGCCGACTCTAATTCGAGCGCTGACAGATTCTCTAGTTCGGAGCCGACACCTCATTTTCGGGAGTCGACTCTAAGTGGAACTAGGTCAAAATAAAAAGGGCGGAGTCGACCCCAAAGGAAACCCATCATCTCCAAACCTTTCTAAAGCTGTTCCAAACTAATTCCAAGCCCTCCAAATCCTTCAAATCCCTTGATTACTCATTCCAATCGAATCCCATGGCTCCCAAAAGGCATGCTATCATTGGTGGTTCGACTGTTCCGATGAAGCGCCGTTTAAATCGGAGGCAACCTTCGTCATCTTCTTTATCTGCCACTCAAGATGACTCTCCACCCTCACCATCTTCTCCTCGAGTTGACCAATTAGTGGATAAGGCCATTACTACCAGAAAAAAGTTGATTTTGACTTTTTTATTTTGGAGGGCTTTGCTATTGGGCGATTGTTGAAAGAAATGGAATGGGAGGTCTGTTCTTTGGATATCCCTACTTACCCTGCCCTAGTGAGAGAATTTTATAATGATTATGTAGAGGAGAGGGAGGCTTAGTGAGTGTTGTAAGAGGAACTAAAGTAATCATCACAGCTGAATCCCTTGGAAATCTACTGGAAATGCCTACCGTTGGCCTTGTTGAATATCAACATGAAGACAGAGGAGGTGCACTATCAAGAATGTTAGGGAGAGAAGTTTCTGAGTTTGAGGAAATCTTGGCAAATCAATTTAATTTGGAACTCAGATTACTTCACAATATCTGTGGATGATTTCTATTCCCTAAAATCGAAAGGTTTGAATATGTCTTGGAGCGAGACATCTTATTGATGGACTGCATTGTCACTGGTAGACATGTCAATCTTGCTGGTATGATGATAGGCTATATAGCGGAGGCTGCTACTAAGAAGAGATCTACATTGCCATATGGTATGGTTTTGACATTGGTATTCAGAAGCCAAGGTGTACTTATAATGGATAATGAGCCACTAAGAAAATTAAGGCATACAGATTACTATAGTGTCTCTATAATTCATCGGATGGGCTTCAGAAAAGAAATGGAAATTGGATAAAAAGAGGACATGAGGCCAGAGCTGAAGAGGTTAGAATTGAGGAAGTCAGAGGAGAAGACATTCCTGAACCATCTGCTGGACCTTCTTCTGCTAGACCATCTGCTGGACCCTCAGAGGTTGGACCTAGCTCTCACCTTCCATATCAGTCAGCATTAGCATCTGGAAGATTTTCTGATGAGCAAATAGGTCAGCTCAGAGCTTTACTGGCTGAGTATGATAGTTCAAGAACAAATGATATGTGTAAATTGAGAGAGGAGTTCAATCAGTTAAAGGATGAGATCAATTCAAGACTTGACATGATTTCTTTTTCCATTAGCAATTCCGTAGAATCCTTTAGCACTGATCTTCACAAGATTTTTGAAAGGATGGAAGGCATTGCAGACGGTTCTGGAACTTATCTTCATGCTACCAGTCAATTGAAGAAAGATATCGACCTTGCCGTCTTTCAAATTGAAGCTTGTCTTGAAAGTTTTAAGAAGACTCAAAAGATGATGTTATGGAAATGATTGGACATTTAAAGAAAATTGTGTATAAGCATATTTGATTTTGTTATCCAATCCTAGGTTGTATCTTACGATTTCTTGCTTTCTTGCTTTCTTAGCATGTATCTAGGAATTACATACTTGAATCTGTCATTTTAAAATACATGTAATGAATCTTGCTTTGGAATACAATTACACTTTTATTTCATATTTATCTATGACTGTTTGATTGAATTTCAATGAATGAGTTTCCTATCTTTATGATTATTCGAACCAACATCCTCGCTCTGATAACTTTCTTTATTGCTTTTAAATTCACCTTATTGTTGATAACAAAAAAGGGGGAGAGATAATTGTATATGCATATAAGAAAAAGAAAAAGAACATATAAGAAAAAGAGAAAGAACATATAAGAGGGAGAGAAAGAAAATGAAGAACAATTTTGAGATGGAGAGAGAGAGAATTTTTTTAAAGAATTCAGTTTATCTACATAGGGGGAGCTATTCAATGCAGGGGAGCTTAATAAATTTCTCCATATAAAAGTTAAATCATCTTGATTGATGTCAAGTTTTGTTTATTTTTATTCATTTTGAATATTTGCATCAAATTCTCTGTTAGGAAGTCTCTAAGCTTTAACAATGTCTATAATTCTCAATTCAAATGAATTTTTTTTAATGCATATACTCAAAGTTTTTGTCATCATCAAAAAGGAGGAGATTGTTGACCCAATTGAGGATTTTGATGATTAACAAAACTATTTGAGTATAACATTTGAAGTTACTAATGATTTTGATTAATTTTTTCAGATCATAAGTCTACTTGATAATCAAAATCAAGAGTCAAATCAAGTTATGGTTCGAATCTAATGTCAAGGTAGATTGCAGACATTAGAGTCGACACATGGAATCGCAGAGTCGACTCCGAAAAATGGCATATACTTAGAGTCGACTCCGGGACTGTTAGAGCCGACTCTAATAGAAAAGACAGAACGATGGATTTCCAGGCCACGACTTAGAGTCGACTCCCACACTGTTAGAGTCGACTCCAGAAGAATTTTGTGTCGACCCCAGAAAAGTTAGAGATGACTCCAGATCAAGCGGATTAAAGAATTTCGAGTTAGAGCCGACTCCAAAAAAGTTAGAGCCGACTCCAGAATGTCAGATACGGCTTCAGAACTGTCAGAACGACTCTAAACTTTATCTTTATCTATTTTAATCCCAACGGCTATTGTTATTTATGGATCTAATCCTTTTTACTCTTGCTTCTAACGGATAGTTTCAAACTATTTGTGGATTAATCGGGATCTATAAGAAGAGGGTTTGTTACATCCCAAAAGAGAAGAGAGGCAAAAAAAAAAAAAGAATAGAGAAAATCTTTGAGATCTATCAGAAAAGAAAGAGGGAAAACTTGTAAGGAAAGATCATACTGATTACCCAAAAGAAGAGAGAGAGATTCCAAGCCTTTGCTGTTCTATTTAGAAGAAATCTCAAGAGAAGGAAGATGCCCTAGTTTTTCTGATCTTCTGAGTCTCAAGAGCATCTTGAAGGAAGATCCATTCAAAGGAAGATCCATTCAAAGGAAGAGAAGGAAGAAACCCTAGTTTTTCTGATCTTCTGAGTCTCAAGAGCATCTTGAAGGAAGATCCATTCAAAGGAAGATCCATTCAAAGGAAGAGAAGGAAGAAGCCACCAAGATCTGCGAATCAGGCTTTGATTCATACTCTCTTATTATTGTTTCATTATTGTATATTTGCTCATTGAAGGAGCTGTTTTTCTTGTAAAAATAAATACTGTTTGCTGGGTCAATCTGGTGATTGATTCAGTTGAGGCTGTTAGCCTTGTGCAAGCATTAGCTTATGGTGATAGGTTTTGTGCTGGTGAGCCTTGAAAACCAGCTGGGTTCGTTGTGCACCCGGGAAAACAACAAGTTCGAGTTGTGAGCTTGCAAAACAACTCTGCTGTAATCAGTTTGATTATAGTGTAGACCCAAGAGGTACTTGGGAGTGGACGTAGGTGTAGGTACACCGAACCACTATAAAATCTCCTGTGTTTGCTGTGATTGTCTCTTTATCTTCAACTCTCTATTTGTGATTGTTCAGTTTTAATTTGTGAATCTAAGTTTTTATTTCTGCTAGGTTATCTTTCAAAAGAGTTTAAATTTTGAAAAACCCAATTCACCCCCCCTCTTGGGTTGCTATCTGGACCAACAACTGGGCTGCTTTTCAGCTAACTAGATTTTGCATTCAGCTAGCTAGGCTCCCTGAGTTTTTCTCTCTGGCCAAACATCACTTGAAAATAGCTAACTGGATTTTGCATCCAGCTAGCTAGGCTTCCTGAGTTTTTCTCCCTGGCCAAACCTATGTTGAAACTAGTCAACTAGAGTTCAATCTCCAATTAACTAGATTGGAAATGAAAATTCTTCCTGGCTGTGTTCATGTTGAAACTAGTCCACTAGAGTTCATCACCAATTAACTAGATTGGAAATGAATTTCTTCCTGGCCGAACCTATGTTGAAACTAGTCAACTAGAGTTCAATCTCCAGTTAACTAGATTGGAAATAAAATTCTTTCTGGCCGTATTCATGTTGAAACTAGTCAACTGGAGTTCAATCTCCAGTTAACTAGATTGGAAATGAAAATTCTTCCTGGCCATGTTCATGTTGAAGCTACTCAACTGGAGTTCATCACCAGTTAACTAGATCGAAAACAAATTTCTCCTTGGCCAAACCTATGTTGAAACTAGTCAACTGGAGTTCATCACCAGTTAACTAGATCAGAATTTCTCCCTGGCCGAACTCAACTTCAAATAGCTACCTAGATAGCTAACTTATTCTTGCATCCAGCTAGCTAAGCTTCACAAGCTCTTCTCCTTGGTCGAATGTTACTCTATATTAGTTAACTGGATTTCACTTCTAGCTAACTGAGGATGCTAGCTTCATTCTCTGCACGATTGCTTTTGTGCTCCAGCTAGCTGATCCCTTCATCTAGTCAACTGGGGAGTTAGCTCCACATCAACTGGGTGTTAGTTCTTTGGATCTAGTCAGCTGAGGGTCAATTTCACCCAACTAAGATTGATTGCTAGCTACTTGGACAGCTGCTCCATTGTCTTTGCATTGACTAGATGTTAGTTCTAGTCATCTGTTGCTCACTTTCTATGGAAGATAGGAAGCTTTTTCTCTCCCTCTCTACTCCGGTTGACTGACAAATCATAAATGCTCTGAAAAATTTCTCCAACGGTTATCTTCACTTTTTGTTCTTCTTTTCTTTAATTTTGTTTTTAGTCTAACGGATAATTTTGCAGATCAAACACCTATATATAACCATAATGTCAACAGGAACTGTGTAGAAGAAAAAGTGGTGAATAGTAGAAAGCTTTATTGCATACATCCGTGGTTGTTTAGAAAAAAAGGAAGGAAGCTTTGCTTTGAATATGTGAGTGCTTTTAAAGATCATTGATTGCTAATCTATGAATCACCAAAGCTTCCGAAGGCATTCAAGGTTTCAGCTACCTCAAAGAAGACTCTATTTATTACTGAAGTGCATTCAAAGATAAAAGCCCATTTGAGGAGTTGACTACAAAATTGTAAAATATTTATTTTTGAATATCTTTCATCTTAGGAGCTTTGTATTCTTAATATTTTTCCTAAACTTGTTTTGGATCTTTTAAAGGGTTGGGTTTAACCCTTGGTTGTTTGGCCCCCTTGTGCTGTAAAAACAAGTTGCTAGCCGGGGAAGGCTAGGGTTGTAATAGTTGGTGATACGATTGGAGTGAAATATCTAAGAGATTCTTGAGGAGTGAACGTAGGTGTTGGGTGGCACTGAATCACTATAAAAATTCTTGTGTCTGTGATTTCTTAAATATTTTTTGTGATCTCTTTGTGTTCACTTCTCTACACCACTGCCGATTAAATTTTAATTTGCTGTAAGCACATATCTGTGCAATCAATTAAATTTAAGAAACACAATTCACCCCTCCTCTTGGGTTGCTACCTCTGGGCAACAAGTGGTATCAGAGCAGTGTGCTCCTGATTTCTTTTGCTTTAACAAGCTTGGAGCCAAAGATTATTAGCAATCCAAATGGAATCTATTTTGACTGAGGGATAGTCAACTAATAGACCACTTTTGTTCAATGGATGAACTACACTTATTGAAAAGCATGGATAAAAATTTTTATTCAAGCACTAGATTATGATCTATGGGGAATCATAATCAATGGCCCTCACACACCCACCATCAAGACTAATGGTCTTGGCATCCCAAAGCTAAAAATAGAGTGTGATGAGCAAGATAAGAAGTTAGCTCAACTGAATGTTAAAGCAATAAATGTGCTTTATTGTTCACTTGATGTAAATAAATTTAATCATATTTCACTTGCAATTCTGCTAAGAAAATCTGGGATAGACTTGAGGTCACCCATGAGGGTATAAATTAAGTTAAGAAATCCAAAATAAATATGCTTGTTCACAAATATAAATTATTCAAGATGGATTCTACTGAAAACATTACTGATATGTTTACAATGTTTACTGATATTATTAATGGGCTGAAAAGCCTAGGAAAGTCTTATACTAATGGTGATCTTATTAGAAAGATTTTGAGATCCTTATCTAAGTCTTGGGAGGCCAAGGTCACTGCAATTCAAGAAGCCAAGGACCTCAATATACTATCACTTGAAGAACTAGTTGGTTCTTTGATGACTCATGAGCTTCAGCAGCGACAACATATTGATGTAGATAAATCAAAGAAAAAAGAACTATGGCTCTAAGGAGTGCTACATAAGATGATGAAAGTGAGAAAACAAGTAGTGATAGTGAGGAAGATGATGAGATGGCACTTATCTCCCAAAATTTTAAAAAATTTATGAGAAAAAGAAATTTGGAGGAAGAAAAAATAACTCATAAAAGGAGGACACAGTAAAAAAAAAAAAAGAGAAAGCTCGGTCTCTGATATGCTATGAGTGCAAAAGGCTGGGATATATCAGATCAAAATATCTCCAATTGAAGAAAGGCTCTAAAAGAATGAAAAAGAAAGAGATGTTAACGACTTGGAGCGACAGTGAAGTTACAAGTTCCGAAGAGGAAGATAAAAATGAAGTAGCTAATGTTTGCTTTATAGCAGATGATAATGAGGTAGGTCCTAGCTTTCTAGATGACTTTACTTTTGATGAATTACATAGTGCATTCTATGAACTGGGTGATAATTTTGATGACTTAACTTTAAAAAATAAAGAATTAAAGAATGATATAAAAAATCTAAGTTCTGAAAAAGAAAGAATTTCAAAAGAAAATGAATCCTTGCTTAAGGAAAATCAAGATTTAAAAAATGAAGTAGATAGATTAAAGCCTATTGTAGATAAATTTACTTTGAGTTCAAATAAATTAGAAATGATTCTTAATAATCAAAGAGCTATTTACAACAAAGCCGGATTTGGATATAATCCTTTAAAAGATAAAAGTTTTTTAAAAATATTTATATGCATGCTGATGATTCTACAAAGATTACATGCTTCAAATATGGTAAATTAGAACACAAAGCTTATACTTATCATATACACAATGTTAGAAAAATATGGATTTCAAAAAGAACTATTTTGGCTAACCCCAAAGGACCCAAGAAAGCTTGGGTACCTAAAAGTAAAACTTAAATTTGTGTATGCAGGTGTATCTTGCAACCCGAGCAACTAAAAGAAAATGGTACTTGGATAATGGGTGCTCAAGACACATGACGGGTAATAAATCATAATTCATCACTTTTGATGCAAAGGATGAAGGTGTTGTTACTTTTGAAGATAATGGCCAAGGTAAAATAATTGGCATTGATAAAATAGGTATCACATCTGATGTTTACATTGACAATATTCTGCTTGTAGATAATCTAAAATATAACTTGCTTAGCATTAGTCAATTATGTGACAAAGGTTTTAAAGTTACATTTGAATCATCTTTATGCATTATTATAAATTTCGCTAATGAGTACATGAAATTTGTTGGTCATAGGCATGGTAATATTTACATTGTTGATTTAAATGACTTGTATGATCAGAATGTTGAATGCCTAGTTGC
This sequence comes from Calamus simplicifolius, assembly GCA_900491605.1. Taxonomy (NCBI): domain Eukaryota; kingdom Viridiplantae; phylum Streptophyta; class Magnoliopsida; order Arecales; family Arecaceae; genus Calamus; species Calamus simplicifolius. Next base: position 126,205 of record UESW01003864.1, read on the forward strand.
CATGAATGCTAAAACTGATAATAGTTGGCTATGGCATTGTAAATTAGCTCATGCAAGCATGAATTTATTATCTAAACTGATTAAGAAGGATTTAGTGAATGGTTTGCCAAAAGTAGTTTTTGAAAAAGATAAAATCTGCTATGCTTGTCAATTTGGAAAACAAACTCTAGTATCTTTTACATTAAAAAATTTGGTTTTCATCACTAGACCTTTGGAGCTCTTGCATATAACTTGTTCGGTCCTACAAGAACTACTAGTCTAGAAGAAAAAAGATATGGTTTTGTTGTGATCGATGATTTTTTATGATATACATGGGTTTTACTCTTGGCTAGCAAAGATGAAGCTTTTTCTGCATTTCAAAAACTATTTAAGAAGATTACAAATAAAAAGAGTTCTTCTATTTTATTGATTTGGAGTGATCATGGCAAAGAGTTTAAAAATCGGTCTTATGAAAATTTTTGTAATGAAAATGGCATTGAGCATAATTTTTCTATACCTAGGATATCCCAACAAAATGGAGTAATAGAAAGAAAGAACGAAACATTAAAAGAAATGGACCATACCATGTTGTGTGAAAGTAATCTTTCAGAGTATTTTTGGTCTGAAACTATCAACACAACATGTTATGTTTTAAATCATGCATTAATTAGACTCATTTTGAAAAAGACCCCATATGAACTTTAAAAGGTAGAAAATCTAACATTGGTTATTTTTACGTTTTTGATTGCTGATGTTTTATTTTGAATAATGAAAAATTAAACCTTAACAAATTTGATGCTAAATCTGATGAAGAAATTTTTCTTGGTTATTCTTCTCATAGTAGAGCTTATAGGATATTTAATAAAAAGACTTTAGTGGTTGAAGAATCAATTCATGTTATATTTGATGAATCTAATGATCTTCTAATAAAAAAAGAAAATGCTTAAATGATGTAGATGAAATTGAAGGTGAACTCAAGGAAATCATATTAGAAGACAAGGAGGATTCAGCTATACAAGAGGTAAATAAAGAAAATGATAAAAACCAACCTAAGGAATCTCAAGATAATAATGAATTAGAAAGAGAATGGAGTTACATTCATAATCATTCTAAAGAGTTAACTTCAGGTGATCCATCTCATGGTATTAGGACTAAATCATCGTTGAGAGATACTTACAATAACTTAGCTTTGTATCTCATATTGAACTTAAATGCTATGATGATGCTAAAGATGATACTAATTGGATAAATGCCATGCATAAGGAACTTCATCAATTTAAGAGAAATAATGTATGGACTCTTGTTGATAGGCCTCATGATCATTCAATCATTGGGACTAAATGGATATTTAGAAACAAATTGGATGAATATGGTAATATAATTAGAAATAAAGCAAGATTGGTAGTTAAAGGTTATAACCAAGAAGAATGTATTGATTTTGATGAGACATATACTCCTATAGCTATATTAGAAGCTATTAGATTACTTCTTGTATTTGCTTGCTTTATGAATTTTAAATTATACCAAATGGATGTTAAAAGCGCTTTCTTAAATGAATACATTGCTGAACAAGTCTTTATGGAGCAGCCATCCAATTTTAAAAATCACTTATTTCTAAACCATGTATTCAAGTTGAATAAAGCTTTATACGGTTTGAAACAATCTTCCCGGGCTTGGTATAAAAGATTAAGTAAATTCTTGATCAGCAATGATTTCATTCAAGAAAATGTGGATACAACTCTATTTATCAAAGACAAAATGATGATATGCTTATTATTCAAATCTATGTGGATGATATCATTTTTTGTGCTACTAATGACTTTTTTATGCGAGGACTTTGTAAAGCTTATGCAGGGGAGTTCGAGATGAGCATGATAGGCGAACTAAACTACTTTCTCGGACTTCAAATTAAGCAAAGCAAAGAGGGGATCTTCATAAGCCAATCCAAGTACATCAAGGAAATGATAAAATAAATTTGGCATGAAAACATCCAAAAGTATCGGTACACCTATGAGCTCATTATATAGATTGAATTCTAATAGTACTAAAAAATCTATTGATTTAAAACTTTATAGAGGCATGATCAGATTTTTATTGTATTTAACAGCAAGTTGACCTGATATCCTGTTTAGTATTTGTATGTGTGCAAGACTTTAAACTAATCCTAAAGCGTCACACTTGCTTGCTGTTAAAAGAATTTTTAAATACTTGAGTGGTACTATAAATTTAGGACTTTGGTATGACAAGCAATCTAGCATTGACCTAATAGGATACACATACTCGAAAATTTTGCTGGTTGTAAGCTAGACAGAAAATCAACTAGTAGAACCTACCAATTTCTAGGTTGGTTTAGCAAGAAGCAAACTTCAGTAGCATTGTCTACAACTAAGGTCGAATATATTGCAACTGAAAGTTGCTATGCTCAAGTCTTGTGGATTAAGCAGCAACTAAAAGATTACAGTATTAAACTAAAAGGCATTCCAATAAAATGTGATAGCACTAGTGCAATCAATTTGACTAAGAATCCCATCTAGCATTCTAGGACTAAACACATAGAAATTAGAGATCATTTTATTAGAGATCATGTGAATAATGGTGATGTTGTAATTGAATTTTTATGTACTAAAAAGCAACTTGCTAATATTTTCATGAAACCTCTTGAAGAAGTTAAGTTTTATGAAATAAAAAGGGAACTTGATATGATTGACCCTTCTATTTAGTAAGTTAGCTTGTTTGGTTGTTTTATCATACTTCTTGGATCTTCAAAAGCCTATTATCTATTAAAAACTTCTTTGAATTTAATTTTCATATTTTCCTTTGACCTCCTGATACTCTTTATGTATGAGATCTTATATTCCAGCTAACTGTCAGGTTAGCTACTTTGATTTGTGTTTGCATCAGTTAATCATGCCAAAATATAGGCCTATTTTAATTTCACTTTAGTTGATTGGGAAGTCAATTGATGACTCTTTAAACAAGCCTCAAGTGATCGTTCAGTTGACTTATCAGACGAATTCCCTAGTTCACCAAGTTATGAGAGCATTTAATGCACTTACCATTTATTTCCAATTTGTTAGGGAAATTATTGAAAAATATACCCAATTATTGATTTTGATCATTAACAAAAGCAATGAGTATATTCATTATGTTTCTGAAAGATTTGATAAGTGTTTCAGGAATTAAGATTGGTTATTTATTCAAATGACACTTACAAATTAGTTTTGAACCAAGTTTAAATGGAATTTATTTAAGTTTAGAACTTGGAGCCGACACTTAGAATCATTCGAGCTAACTCCAGAGTGTATCAGAGCAGTTATATATTTTTGGCACGGTTCGGAGTCGACACCTAGAGTTTCAGAGCCGACACCTGAGGTTTCGGAGCCGATACATGAAAAGGTGGAGCCGACTCCAATCTGAGATACAAAGAAACTATTTTCTACTTCAGAAGCCGGAGTCGACACATGGATTTTGGGAGCCGACTCTAACCTGAGTTACAGAGACTGTGTTTTCAGAGCAATTTTCAGAGCTGACACATCAGAAATCGGGAGCCGACTCCAGTAAGCGGGGAGTCGACACTTTGCAAAGTCGGAGCCGACTCTACATCAAATTGATTTTTGCTATTTATGGAAACACGATCTGGAGCCAACATATGAAAAGTTGGAGCCGACTCCAACCTATCAAGGACAATTTTCAAAAGTGCTAGATCGGACTCCAACGGATATATTTTCTCACCTAACTCTCAACGGATACATTTCTTTGCGTAAGGAAGGATCCAAGGTACTTTGTAATGGCTATTTCTCACCTAATCTCAGATTAAGACTCTATAAAAAGGGGATTTGACCGTTTGAAAGGAGAACAGAAATAAAGAGAAAATAACAGAAAAATCAAGAGAAATCCCTAGTGAAAAAGAAAGAGAAAAATATTTGAGTTCAAGCCTATCAATCCAAGAGTGATTCAAGATAAATCTAAAGCCCTAAAAGTTTAAAATCGAAGGATTTTCAAAAGGGAAAGAAAGAAGAGAAAAAGCCCTATTTCCTCAACGAGCTATGTCAAAGATTCAAAGATTCAATCCTTGCTCAACCATTCAAAAAAGAAGAGGAAAAGAAGAAAAGAAGAAAAGCTTAAATCCACATCGCTTCAATCAGGCTTTTCTTACCTTTGTTTACTTATATTACTTATTTGCTCATTTAAGGAACTTTTCATTATTGTAAACATTAATTTGATTTTGTGTTTACTAATTCAATCAGGGGGATTGAATTAGTTGAGATAGTTTACCTCGAGAACAAGCTAGTTTAGCTTGGGTTTGGATTTTGTGCTGGTGAACCCATGAAAACCGGCTGGGTTCGTTGTGACCCCATGTAAAACAATAAGTTGGAGTTGTGAGCTTGTAAAACAACTCAACTGTAATCAGTGGATTATAGTGTGGACCCAAGAGTTGCTTGGAAGTGGACGAAGGTATGGGATACACCGAACCATTATAAATCTTTGTGTGTTTATCGTGCTCTTATCTCTATCTCTCTCTCTTATTATGCTTTAAATTATTGCTTCACTTCACTAGCACACTTAATCTTTGTGAAATTTGGTTTTAAGTTTTAAAGTGTTAAATTTTTTAAAGAACCCAATTCATCCCCCCTCTTGGGTTATCATCTGGGCCAACAATTGGTATCGGAGCTTGTGCTTATTTTTATTTGATCTAACGATCAAGAGTTAAAGATCCAAATGGCAACACAAGCTAGATCATCTTTTACTGAAGGTCAATCCACTAATAGGCTACCTTTGTTTAATGGTTCTAATTATTCATATTGGAAAGCAAAATGAGGATTTTCATTCAAGCTTTAGATTATGAATTGTAGAGTGTCATAACAAATGGACCTAATACACCCACACACATTGTAGATGGTTCAATAGTTTCTAAGCCCGAAAGGGATTGGAATGAGAACGAAAGGAAAATGGCTCAGCTCAATGCAAAAGCCATGAATGTTTTATATTGTTCTTTGGATGCAAATGAATTCAATAGAATATCTACTTGCATTTCAGCCAAAGAAATTTGGGATAGACTAGAAGTTACCCATGAGGGTACTAACCAAGTAAAAGAATCCAAAATTAACATTCTAGTGCACAAATATGAATTGTTTAGCATGGAACAAACTGAATCAATCACATGCATGTACACTAGATTTACTGATATTGTTAATGGTTTAAAAAGTCTTTGTAAGACTTATACTAACTCTGAATTGGTGCACAAAATTCTTAGATCTCTTTCAAGATCATGGAAAGCAAAAGTAACTGCAATCCAAGAAGCCAAAGACTTAAACATTCTACCTTTGGAGAAGCTCATTGGATCCTTGATGACCCATAAATTGACAATGAAACAACATCAAGAGGAAGAGGTAAAAAAGAAAAGAACCATTGTTCTTAAGACTGCAGAAAAGGAAATAAGCAGCAGTGAGGAAGAAGAGGAAGATGATAAAATAGCTCTCCTTGCAAAGAAATTTAGAAAGTTCATACAAAGAAGGAGACCCTTCCATAAAAGAAAATCAGGAATCAAAATGGAAGGAGAAAGAGAAAAAGAAAGGGATAAGGACAAAGAAAAAGAACCCTTGACATGTTATGAATGTAAGAAGCCAGGACATTTTCGATCTGAATTTCTCAACTAAAGAAGGGTTACAAGAAGAAGAAGAAAGCCTATGTTGCAACTTGGAGTGATAGTGAAGAGTCTTCATCTGAAGAAGAACAAAAAGAGGTTGCAAATATATGCTTCATGGAAAACAACGAAAATAATGTATATACTGAAACCCCTAATGATGACTTTACATTTGATGAATTGTATGATGCATTTAATGAATTAGTTAGTGATTTTAAGGTTTTGAGAATGAAAAATAAATCTTTGAAAACTGAAAACCAAAATCTTCTCAAAGAGAAAAATAAACTAATTCTTGAAGTTAAAAATCTAAAATCTGAAAATGAAAATATTTTAAAAGAAAAGGAATCAATTTTTAATGAAAATATTAATTTGAAGAAAGAAATTGATAAACATAAAATTATAGTTGATAAATTTATATATAGCTCAAAAAAGTTAAATTTACTTTTAAGTAATCAAAGAGCTGTATTTGATAAAGCTGGTTTAGGATATAAACCACACATGAAACAAAAATATGTCAATAATTTCTTTATGAAGAAAAATGATGTTTCATGTTATTGCTGTAACAAAAAAGGACATAAATCTTATGAATGCAACTTTAGAAAAACTAATAAGAATTTAAATATTAAAGGCAAAAAAATATGGGTTCAAAAGGAACAATCTTTATTGCTACTAACCATGAAGGGCCCAAGAAAGCTTGGGTACCTAAACATAAGATGTGATTATCTTACTGGAGTGTCTTGCAGCCAAAGGATCAAAACAAAAGTGGTACCTTGATAGTGGCTGCTCAAGATACATGACGGGTGACAAAGATCAATTCATCACCCTTGAAGATAAAAAGGAGGAGTTGTAACTTTTGGAGATAATAGCATTAGCCAATTATGTGATAAAGGTTTCAAAGTTTTCTTTGAAGCTTCTATTTGTACTGTTTCTAATTCCATAGACAATAGCATTATATTTGTTAGAAATAGAAATGGCAATGTATACTTAATTGATCTAGACAATTTGTCTACTAGTAATCATTGCTTAATTGCTAATAATGCTAAAGTAAATGAGATTGAATGGCTATGGCATCGTAATTAGGTCACGCAAGCACACACTTAATTTCAAATATAATTAGAATGGATTTAGTTAAAGGACTTCCAAAACTAGATTTTGAAAATCATAGAATTTATGATGCATGTCAATTTGGAAAACAAACTAGAATTCTTTCAAATCTAAGAATATTGTTTCAACTACAAGGCCACTCGAACTACTTCATATGGACCTTTTTGGACCTACTAGAACCACTAGTTTAGGAGGAAAGAAATATGGTCTTGTGATAGTAGATGATTACTCTAGATATACTTGGGTTTTGTTTCTGGCTCACAAAGATGAAACTTTCTTGATATTTCTGAAATTCTTCAAGAAAGTAACAAATGAGAAAAACAATGCCATAATATCTCTTAGAAGTGATCATGGCACAGAATTTGAAAATCATCGATTTGAAAATTTCTATATTGAAAATGGCATTCATCATAATTTTTCTGCACCTAGAACACCACAACAAAATGGAGTTATAGAAAGAAAAAATAGAACATTAGAAGATATGGCCCATACCATGCTATGTGAAAGCCAACTCCCAAAGTAATTTTGGGCGAAGCTATAAACATAGCATGTTACATCCTTAATAGAGCTTTAATTAGGCCAATTCTTAAGAAAACTCCCTATGAACTATGGCATAATAGGAAACCTAACATAAGTTATTTTCATGCATTTGTTGTCGATGTTTTATTCATAATAATGGTAAGGATAATCTTGGAAAGTTTGACGCCAAATCTGATGAAGGGATATTTTTAGGTTATTCAACATCTAGTAAAGCATATAGAGTATTTAACAATAAATATTTAATTATAGAAGAATCAATTCATGTAGTATTTGATGAGTCTTTAGCATCAAATTCTGAGAAAATTGATGATGAGGAAGATACAATTTTGCTTGAAAGAGATATTAAAAAATTGAATATATATGTATCTTCAGACCATGAACAAGAAGCTAAAGATGATGACTCACCTAGGAATGATGTTATTGATACTACTCGTAATGATGTAGATCTGCCTAAAGATTGGAAATATGCTTATGGTCATCCTAAGGATTTAATCATAGGTGATCCATCTCAAGGAGTAAGAACTAGATCATCAATGAGGAACATCAATAATCATCTTGCATTTGTGTCTCATATAGAACCCAAAACTATTGAAGAAGCTGAAAAAGATAGTAATTGGATGTTAGCTATGCAAGAGGAATTAAATCAATTTACTAAAAATAATGTATAGTCCTTAGTTGATAGACCCAAAGGTCATTCTGTAATAGGATCTAAATGGGTATTTAGAAATAAATTAGATGAAAATGGCATAGTAATTAGAAATAAAGCTAGATTAGTTGCAAAAGGATATAATCAAGAATAAGGAATTGATTTTGATGAAACCTTTGCACCTATAGCTAGATTAGAAGCAATTAGACTATTACTTGTATTTGCATGTCATATGAACATTAATTTATTTCAAATGGATGTTAAAAGTATATTTTTAAATGATTTTATAAATAAGAAAGTTTATGTAGAACAACCCCCAGGTTTTGAAGATCATGAATTTTAAACCATGTTTTTAAATTACACAAAGCACTATATGGTTTAAAACAAGCACCTAGAGCTTGGTATGATAGATTAAGCAAATTTCTAATTGAAAATGATTTTTCTAGAGGAAATGTTGATAAAACCCTATTTTTGAAAAGAAAAGATAAAGATTTATTGGTAGTACAAATTTATGTAGATGATATTGTATTCGGTGCTACTAACAATCTTTTGTGTCAAGAATTTGCTAAGTTAATGCAGGGTGAATTCGAAATGAGCATGATGGGAGAACTCAACTTCTTCCTAGGACTTCAAATCAAACAAGAAAGAGAAAATTTTCATCAACCAAACAAGTACACAAAAGAAATTCTCAAGAAGTTTGGTATGGAACAAGTCAAACCTCTCGGAACACCAATGAGTCCTTCATGCAAGTTAGATAAAGATGAAGATGGTAAGCCTATTGATCAAAAATATTATAGAGGTATGATCGGTTCACTACTTTACTTAACAGCAAGTAGACTGATATCATGTTTGCAGTTTGTTTATGTGCACGATATCAATCTGAACCTAAAGAATCTCACTTAATTGCAGTAAAAAGAATACTTAGATATCTAAATGGAACTAAAAATGTAGGATTATGGTATTCTAGAGACTCAACATTAATTTGATTGCATATTCTGATTCTGATTATGCTGGTTGTAAATTAGATAGAAAGAGTACAAGTGGTGCATGCCAATTTTTAGGAAGTAACTTAATCTCTTGGTTTAGCAAAAAGCAAAATTCGGTTGCATTATCAACTGCTGAAGTTGAATATGTTGCAGCTGAAAGTTGCTGTGCTCAAATCCTTTGGATTAAGCGACAACTTGAAGATTATGGTATAACACTTGATAAAACACTAATTAGATGTGATAATACTAGTGCAATCAATTTAACTAAAAATCCAATCCAACATTCAAGAACTAAACATTGAAATTAGATATCGTTTTATTAGAGAACATGTAGCTAATAATGATTTGTCTTGATTATGTTTGTACTGATGAACAATTAGCTGACATTTTTACAAAACCTTAAGTGAAGAAAGATTTTGTTATCTTAGAGGAGAATTAGGAGTTTGTAATCCATTGGAATGAATTTTAAATCTCCTAGGAATGATTATCTAGAATTCAATCATTTTCCTAATTTTCTTATAATTTTAAGGATGATTTATCTAGATATTTGAACCCCTTGATTCATCACATTCCAAAGTTGATTTAGCCAAAATTTGATGTCAATCCGGACAAGTTTTAGATCCTTTGAACCTCTTTTTTTTTCTGAAACTATTTGGAGTCGACTCCTCTAGTATCGAGTCGACTCCAGTTTTGTCTGAGACTCTGGAGCCGACACCTGCTTTTTCCGAGTCGACTCCACTTCAAGCACTGACTGTGTTAGCGACTTGGAGCCGACACCTCGCTTTGCGGGAGTCGACTCCAAGTGGTCCCAGGTTGACTTATTTAGGGCAGAGCCGACTCCTCTTTCATTTCAATCGACTCCTAACTCTTCCAAACTCTCTCCAACTCTTCAAAACCCAAAATCTCTCAAATTAACCACTCCTTAGCACTAAATGGCACCCAAACGTAGGGGATCCATGTTTGGTGGAACGATGGCGATCGGGAAACGAACCGTGAGGCGTCTGGCAAGGCAGCCTTCACCAAGTTCTTTGTCTTCTTTGTCGGCATCAATACCAAGTGTTGTTCCATATCTCTCCTCACCTCAAATCGACACCTTAGCTGGCCAAGTGATTACCATGGGCAGAAAGGTAGATTTTCACTTCTTTGAGGAAGAGGGTTTTTCAATTGGATGGCAATTAAAAGAATTAGGTTGGGATAAGGTGTGTTATCTTGATTTACCCACTTACCCTGCCTTAGTCAAAAAATTTATTTCAATCTTTCAAGAGGAGATGGAGGTATAGTAAGTTCTGTTAGAGGAAAAGGATTCATCTAATTTGGAGATTCTAGGAAACCTTTCAGGGATTCCTGTTACTGGACTTATTGCAAATTCTATAGTGAGAGATCAATGCATTGTCAAGAATGCTGGGAAGGGAGGTCACTAAATTTGAAGAAGTTAGGGCAAATCAGTTGCCACTTGAGTTGAGATTACTTCACAATATCTGTGGTCAGATTTTGTTTCCTAAGACTGGTAGATTTGAGTATGTTCGGAATGAGACATTGTTATAAGTGTTCTGATGGTCAGCAAATTAATTTAGCTGGTATGATGATTTGGTACATGGCTGAAGCCAGAAACAAGAAGAGATCACTTTACCTTATGGCATGGTCTTGACTTTAGCCTTTCAAAGCCAGGTGTAATCATTTCAGACAATGAACCCAAGAAGAACTTAAGGCACACTAATTATTATAGTTTAACAACTGTGCATCGGACGGGATTCGTGAAGGTGGATGGAAATTGGGAAAGGAAAGGTCACTTGGATGAAAGGGCAGCTGAAGTTGGAGCTACGGCACCTGGTCTATCAGAGGAAGGACCTTCTGTAAGATATATTTCACCAGACCTAGTAGCCCAGCACCTTCAGCAGCACCTACTCCTGCACCTGCACCTGCATTTGTTTTTGCTCCTTCATCTAGTTTTACTGATGCTCAGTTGGTTCAATTAAAGGAACTCTTTGCTAGTCATAAAGAAGAGATGAAGATTGAACTAGATAGTAGTCTTATGAGCTTAAGGGAGATGTTCTATTCCTTGGAAGATAGAGTAAGCAAGATTGAATTCTTTTGGATCTTCTTCAGAAGCCTTGAAGACTGATCTTATGATCATTTGAGAAGATCAAGGACATTGAGGAGATTCTGATACTTACTCAAAGTGCAATGCAGAGTTACAAGAGAAAATTACAGTTGCATCTACATTTATTGATAGAAGATTGAATGAATTTATCAAAATCCAAAGTGAAGGAATGGAAAAGATCTTAGAAGAGCTCAAAAGACTTCTTAAATTTTGATGTTATTAGCTTTTGATGTTTGATTTACATTTTGATGTAATTAGTCTTTGATGTTTAGATTGTAATTTAACTTTTGAATGATGTAATGAAGTACTTTGATGCTTAGAATGATGTAATGAAGTTTAACTTTTGATGTATGATGAATGATGTAATGAAGTTTTGAATATTCAATGAATATCATACTTGAATTTTGATAATTGACTTGGACTTTGTTTTGAACTTTGAATTTGATTCCTATGATTGATGTTAATTTAAGTCTTAATGCACCTTCTAATCCTTTTTGTTGATTACAAAAAAGGGGGAGAAGAAATTCATGTATATGCATAAAAATAATGAGAGAAGAGATACATATATATGCATAATCAATTAATGAAAGAATGGTACTTATATGGATGTTAAATGGAATTAATATCACATGGAATTAAGATATGCATAAAAATTTCAATGAACTTAACATATGCACACACATAGGGGGAGCTACCACATTAAGGGGGAGCTTAACCTTAAAATACAAATATTTGATAATTATGCATATACTCAATGTTTTTGTCATCATCAAAAAGGGAAGATTGTTGAGAATTTATTGAGAAATTTACCCAATTATTGATTTTGATGATTAACAAAAGCCATGAGTATATTCATTATGTTTCTGATAGATTTGATAAGTATTTCAGGAATTAAGATTGGTTATTTATTCAAATGACACTTACAAATCAGTTTTGAACCAAGTTTAAATGGAATTTATTTAAGTTCAGAACTTGGAGCCGACACCTAGAACCATTCGAGCCGACTCCAGAGTGTATCAGAGCAGTTATATATTTTTGGTACGGTTCGGAGTCAACACCTAGAGTTTGGAGCTGACACCTGAGGTTTCGGAGCGACACATGAAAAGGTGGAGCCGACTCCAATCTGAGATACAGAGAAACTATTTTTTACTTCAGAAGCTGGAGTCGACACATGAATTTCGGGAGCCGACTCTAACATGAGTTACAGAGACTGTGTTTTCAGAGCAATTCTCGAAGCCAACACATCAGAAATCGGGAGCCGACTCCAGTAAGAGGGGAGTCGATACTTTGCAAAGTTGGAGCCGACTCTACATCAAATCGATTTTTGCTATTTATGGAAACACGATCTGGAGCCGACACATGAAAAGTTGGAGCCGACTCCAACCTGTCAACAACGATTTTCAAAAGTGCCAGATCGGACTCCAACGGATATATTTTCTCACCTAACTCTCAACGGATACATTTCTTTGCGTAAGGAAGGATCCAAGGTACTTTGTAATGGCTATTTCTCACCTAATCTCAGATTAAGACTCTATAAAAAGGGGATTCGACCATTTGAAAAGGAGAACAGAAATAGAGGGAAAATAATAAAAAAATCAAGAGAAATCCCCTGAAAAAGAAAAAGAAAAATCTGAGTTCAAACCTATCAATCCAAGAGTGATTCAAGAGAAATCCAAAGCCCTAAAAGTTCAAAATCAGAGGATTTTCAAAAGGGAAAGAAAGAAGAGAAAAGCCCTATTTCCTCAACGAGCTGTGTCAAGATTAAAAGATTCAATCCTTGCTCAACCATTCAAAAGAGAAGAGGAAAAGAAGAAAAGCTCAAATCCACATCGCTTCAATCAGGCTTTTCTTACCTTTGTTTGTTTATATTGCTTATTTGCTCATTTAAGGAGCTTTCCATTGTTGTAAACATTAATTTAATTTTGTGTTTACTAATTCAATCAAGGGGATTGAATTAGTTGAGGTAGTTTACCTCGGGAACAAGCTAGTTTAGCTTGGGTTTGGGTTTTGTGCTGGTGAACCCGTGAAAACTGGCTGGGTTCGTTGTGACCCCGTGTAAAACAATAAGTTGGAGTTATGAGCTTGTAAAACAACTCAACTGTAATCAGTGGATTATAGTATGGACCCAAGAGTTGCTTGGGAGTGACGTAGGTGTGGGATACACCGAACCACTATAAATCTTTGTGTGTTTGTCGTGCTCTTGTCTCTATCTCTCTCTTATTGTGCTTTAAATTATTGCTTCACTTCACTAGCACACTTAATCTTTGTGAAATTTGGTTTTAAGTTTTAAAGTGTTAAATTTTTTAAAGAACCCAATTCACCCCCTCCTCTTGGGTTGCCATCTGGACCAACACAGTTGACTGAGCAGTTAACTTCATCGAATGAGCTAATCAACCAATCAACTGACATATCTTTTCACTTTAATTCCCTCACTAAACGACATTCATTTCATCCTCTTCTCTTTTATCAGTCAACCGACCAGCTAACTGAGAATTAACCCTCCAGCTAGCCAGTCAGTCAACTGATGGAGATTCTATAAATACTCCACCTCTCACCTTCCAACTGGCTACTCCTTGGCTCTTTATTCCTTATCAACTCCTTTTCTCTCCAAGAAAAAGGGGAAGATGGCTCCTAAGAAGAAAAATTTTCGTGCAAGAGAAGATGATTCAACCTCTGATCTTCGTAGAAAAGTTCATTCATCCTCTTCTTCGTGAAGTTCAAATTCTGCTACCTCCAACATTGCAGCTATAGCACTAGCAAATGGAAGGTTAGTGGATTTTAACTTTCTTGATCAAGAAGGCTTTGAACTAAGTAGATTGTTTGTTGTACAAGGTTGGACCAATTTATTAAAAACTAAAAAGTCTATCTACTCGGACCTTATCCGTGAGTTTTATGAAACATCACCTTTGGTGATGATATCATTTCTTCTGTTGTCAAAAAGGTCAAGATAGAGTTTGATAGAAAAATACTAGGATCTATTTTAAACATTCCTTCTGTTGGTCCTCTAGAAATTTTTTCTTGTGAAAAAGGTTATAGACTTGCAATTGTTCTTGATGTAGAAGATGTGAAGCTAACAATATAGAAAATCTTGATGCAAACAAGTTGAGTGTTAAAAATAGGTTACTTCATTGTATTGTTGTAAAAATTTTTGCCCCTCGTGCTGATTCTTTTAATGTTGTAACCGACCGTGACGTTTGCATTATGTACCATATCATCAATGAAACTTCTCTTGATTTTTCAGATCTTATGATGTCCATTATGAAGGAAGCCTTAGGATGAACCAAAGCCGCTATGCCTTATGGCATGTTCCTTACCTATATTTTTGAATATTTTCATGTTAAACTTAAGGATAAAATAGTCATAGAATTGCATCATTCTGACATCTTTAAGGCTCATTCCCTTCATTGCATGGACTTTGCCGAGCAGAATGGTATTTGGACCAAAGTTAGAACTAGAGTAGGTGAAAATTCTGTACCTCCACCAATAATCCTACTCCTCCATCGATAAATCAACCCCCTCAAGATCAGCCACAGCAAATTTATTCTTCTCTTTTGATGGATTATTTTAACTTTTCTGAGCTACCTCCATTTATAATTGCTGCACATGAACGACATCCCTTTAAGTTTTCAGTACATGAGCCACCTCCTTTTATGTATGCCGCACCTGAGCCTCCTCCCTGTGATGCCAATCCTCCTCCTCTTTACCCCACCGTTGAGATCTATGAAGAACAGATACAACAGATTATCATAGAATATCCTTTGCTCAATCTAGTAGAAGCTTTGGAGATAGTGGACCATCTCTTAATGACTATTCCATGATTCCCCATATCTCTATTTTTGAGACACTTTCTCAGATTATAATGCGCCAAAAATAAATTGAGCATGATATGCAAGTTCTTAATGGGAGAGTCTTTCACCACAATGAAACTATGTTGGATCACATTCTTGGTGAAATTAACCTGTTAAAGCTAAGGTTGAGTATTTTGAAGATAAAGCTGAATGGTAATATTTCAAATGCATGCCAATGAAATCCAAACCAAGGATGCTTCCATGCTGTTGATTATTGGACTACTTCAATTGCAAGGCTTATCAGCCTTCTCAAGCAGCATCTTGCCTCATTCCAACCAGCTCCTCTATCATTCAGACTAGATATGTCACATTCTCATCCTCATCTCCGAATGCCTCCACCTCAGTTCGCATCAGTTCAAGCCTCAAGTTCCTCACCGCCGCAAAGGATCATCTTCTAAACCATATGTTATCTCTTTTGATGATGAGTAGATGTATGTTCCTCTTGTATCCTTGAAACTTATGTATTGTATTTTGGTATCTGATATTTGGATCAAGCCTCTGGCTTACTAGTTTGTACTTATGTTTTTCAATGCATTGTGTGTTTTTCAATGCTTACTTGATAAATGCTTACCAATGAATGTTATGTGGAATGCTTGATTTTACACAGTCTTTAACATTCTCTTTGATTAATGACAAAAAGGAGGAAAAGATATTATACATTCAATCATGGAGAAAAGCAAACACTCCATACATTCAAATAAATAGAGGGAGAAAATTTTAATTTTGCGAAATGAATAGGGGGGAAGAATTTCTCTAAATATCTTCATCCTCTTTCAAATACAATTTTTTTTAACTATACTTAATGGTTTTGTTATCATCCAAAAGGGAAAGATTATTGACCCCGTGTTGATTTTGATGATTATAAATCAATTAAGTATATTACTAATATATTTATTATGGAGACAAAGATCATTGTAGATTAACTAAGAAGAGAAAAGGATGTTTAAATATTCTATCTCAAAAGATTGAAACAAATAAAGTCATTTAGCTCGGTTGAAGACATCTCTACACCCACTACTCTTTTCTATTCCTTCCAGCCATATGCCATTGGTTCTAGTCAACTAGGATTGTGTTCTAGCCAACTAGACTCCCTGCACAAACACCTGGTGAATGATTCTGAAAACAAGTTAGCTGGGCTGCTTTTTTAGCTAATTGGATTGCTTGGTTAATCACTTGGCTGAACGATTCTGAAAACAAGTTAGTTGGGCTGCCTTTTTTAGCTAACTAGATTGCTTGGTTAGTCACCTGGCGAATGGTTCTGAAATCAAGTNATTACCAGGCCATAATCATTTGAACCAACTAGCTTATTAAATGATTCAATCAAAATTAAGCAATCAAGTTGCTAACCTTCAACCTAGCACATTTCATAAAATATAGTGGGATTGCCCTGATTTGTTGTATGAACTCAGATGTATCCTATTCAAATTTTATGTTGGATTTTTGAATCTGGCCTAGAGATAAGGTTAGGATTGCCAACCTTTTTAACTAAATCTTGCTTAAATAAATGAGCTTGATCTAATGTCTGGCATGCTTCGGAGGCATGCCTCCTCCTGGTGCTAATATTTAGTTCAAACTAGGATAAGGTAGACCATCAAGTTGAAGCTTGTTGACCCCCTGTTGATTTTGATGATTACAAAATAATTAAGTAGGGTATTAAGGTGTTTATTATGGACACAAAGATCATTGCAGGTAAATACAACATATCAAAAAGATATTTCAATGAGTTACAAAGTCATCTCAAATGCTTACAAGTCCCTTAACCAACTGAAGTTATCGTTTAGCCAACCAAAACTGCTGCTACAATGCTATGGCTGAACCTTACTTCAAACGAGTCAACTAGGAGTGGGATTTTAGCTAACTAGAATCTCTCACTCAGTTATTTGGCCAAACCACCTTGAATTCAAGTTAGCTGGGCTGCATGTTTAGCAAACTGGATTAGCTACTATTCCTCCTGACCGAATGGTTCCATTATCTAGTTAGCTGGGCTGCTTTTCTAGCTATTTGGATTGCCTGGTTAGTCACCTGGCCGAATGGTTCTATTATCTAGTTAGCTGAGCTGCTTTTCTAGCTCACTGGATTGTCTAGTTAGTCACCTGGCTGAATGGTTCTATTATCTAGTTAACTGGGCTCCATTTTCTAGCTAACTGGACTCCCTGTTTTCTCCCTGGCCAAACATCAATTGAAAATAGCTAACTAAATTTTGCATCCAGCTAGCTAAGCTCCCTGTTTTTCCCTGCTGAACCTATGTTAAATCTAGTTAACTAGAGTCCATCTACAAGTCAACTAGATTGGTATGAAAATCTCCCTGGCCGATTGCTCTTACTTTCTAGTTAACTGGAATTGTCATCCAGCTAACTAAGCTTGCTGAAACTTTCTTCTGGCCAAATGCTCCCTTGATTTAGTTAACTGGAATTGTCATCTAGCTAACTAAGCTTGCTGAAAATTTATCCTAGTTGAACGCTCCCTTGATTTAGTTAACTAGAATTGTCATTCAGCTAACTAAGCTTGCTGCACCTTTTTCCTTGGCTAAATCATATTTGGATTTAGTTAACTAGAATTAACATATAGTTGACTAAGGTTTACTGCATCTTTCTTCCTAGCCGAACTCATCTTAAATCTAGCTAACTGGATTTCATATCCAGCTAACTAAGGTTGCTGGTTTCACTCCCTAGACGATTGCCTTTATGCTCTAGTTATCTGGATTTTGCATCCAGCCAACTGGGAATTATCTCTGCATCACTAGGCGAGCTCTTCTCTAATCCAAGCTAACCAGATTTATTTTTAGCCAGCTGGAGTCTGCCTCTTAAAGAAAATGTCAGGAGTTCTCTCCCCATTCCGGCTACTGACAGAACATTCAATGCTTTGGAAAATTTCTTCAATGATTTTTTTACTCCCATTATTCTTTTCTTTAATTCTGGTTCAGTCTAACGAAGAGTTTTGCAGATCAAACACCTTATATAGCCATGATATCAACGAAAATGGGGTGAAAAAAAAGAGGTGAATAGTAGAAAGCTTTTATTGCATACATCCTTGGTTGTTTAGTAACAAACAAAGGAAGCTCTGCTTTGAATATGTGAGTGCTTTTAAAGATCATTGGTTGCTAATTCGTGAATCATCAAAGCTTCTGAAGGTATTCAAGATTTCAGCTACCTCAAAGGAGACTTCATTCATTGCTGAAGTGCATTCAAAGGAAAAAGCCCATTTGAGGAGTTGACTATGAATTTGTAAAGTATTTATTTTTTGAATAACTACTTATATTAGAAGCTTTTTATTCTTCATATTTTTTGAACTTGTTTTGGATCTTATAAAGGGTTAGGTTTAACCCTTGGTTGTTTGGCCCCCTTGTGCTGTGAAAATAAGTTGGTAGCCAGCGAAGGCTTGGGTTGTAATCGTTGGTGATATGATTGGAGTAAAATTTCTAAGGAATTCTTGGGGAGTGGACGTAGGTGCTGGGTTGGCACTGAACCACTATAAAAATCCTTATGTCTATGATTACTTGAATTTTCTATGATCTCTTTGTGTTTGCTACTACACCCCTACCGATTAAATT
This sequence comes from Calamus simplicifolius, assembly GCA_900491605.1. Taxonomy (NCBI): domain Eukaryota; kingdom Viridiplantae; phylum Streptophyta; class Magnoliopsida; order Arecales; family Arecaceae; genus Calamus; species Calamus simplicifolius. The sequence continues at coordinate 144,603 of UESW01003864.1, forward strand.
TTGATTTACTGTAAGCACATATCTGCATAATTAATTTTTAAGAAACTCAATTTATCCTCCTTCTTGTGTTGCTACATCTTAGCAACAAGTGGTATCCGAGCTACATGCCCCTAATTACTTTTTCTTTAACAAGCTTAGAGCCAAAGATCATTAGCAATCCAAATAGGATCTGTTTTGACTGAGGAATAGTCAACTAATAGACCACCTTTGTTCAATAGAATAAACTATACTTATTGGAAAGCATGAATGAAAATCTTCATCCAAGCACTAGATTATGATTTATGGAAAATCATAATCAATGGCCCTCACACACCCACAATCAAGACTAATGGTCTTAACATCCCAAAACCAAAAAAGAATGGGATGAGCAAGATAAGAAGTTAGCTCAACTAAATGCTAAAGCTATGAATGTGATTTATTGTTCACTTGATGCAAATAAATTTAATCATATTTTTACTTGCAATTCTGCTAAAAAAATATGGGATAGACTTAAGGTTACCCATGATGGGTACAAATCAAGTCAAGAAATCCAAGATAAATATACTTGTCCATAAATATGAATTATTCAAAATGGACTCTGCTAAAAATATTACTGATATATTTACAAGGTTTACCAACATTATAAATAGACTGAAAAGCCTAAGAAAATCTTATACTAATGGTGACCTTGTTAGAAAGATCCTTGCCTAGGTCTTGGGAGGCTAAGGTTACTGCAATTCAAGAAGTCAAGGACCTCAATACACTATCACTTGATGAATTAATTGATTTTTTGATGACTCATGAGCTTCAGCAGCGATAACACATTGATGAAGATGAATCAAAGAAGAAAAGGACAATGGTTTTAAGGAGTGCCACACAAGATGATGAAAATGAGGAATAAGTAGTGACAATGAGGAGGATGATGAAATGGCTCTTATCCTCCAAAAGTTCAAGAAATTTATGAGAAGGAAGAATTTGAGGAAGAAGAAAATAATTCATAAAGGAGAATACAATAAAGAAAAGAAGAAAGCTCAGCCTCTAATATGATACGAGTGCAAAAGGCCGGGACATATCAGATCAGAATGTTTCCAACTGAAGAAAGGACCCAAAAGAATAAAGAAAAAAGCCATGTTAACTACATGCAACGATAGTGAAGTTACAATCTCTGAAGAGGAAGATAAAAATGAAGTAGCAAATGTTTGCTTTATGGCATATAATGATGAGGTAAGTCCTAGCTTTCTAGATGACTTTACTTTTGATGAATTACATGGTGCATTCTATGAATTGCTTGATGATTTTGTTGACTTAAGTTTGAAGAATAAAGAATTGAAGAATGATATCAAAAATCTAAGTTCTAAAAAGAAAGAATTTTAAAAGAAAATGAATCATTGCTTAAGGAAAATCAAGATTTGAAAATAAAGTAGATAGATTAAAGCCTATTGTAGAAAAATTTACTTTGTCCTCAAATAAATTAAAAATGATTCTTAATAGTCAAAGAGCTATTTACAACAAAGCCAAACTTGGATATGATCGTTTAAAAGGATAAAAATTTCTAAAATATATTTATGTGCATGCTGATGATTCTACAAAGATTACATATTTTAAGTATGATAAATCTGGACAAAAGCTTATACTTGTCATAACAAAATGTTAAAAAAATATGAGTTCGAAAAGAACTATTTTAGCTAATCCCAAAGAACCCATGAAAGTTTGGATACCTAAAAGCAAGACTTAAATTTGTGTATGCAGGTGTGTCTTACAACCCGAGCAACTAAAAGAAAATGGTACTTGGATAGCGGGTGCTCAAGATACATGACGGGTGATGAATCTTAGTTCATTACTTTGGATGCAAAAGATGGAGGTCTTGTTACTTTTGGAGATAATGGCCAAGGTAAAACAATTGGCATTGGTAAAATATGTATCACACCTTATGCTTATATTGATAATGTTTTACTTATAGATGGCTTAAAACATAATTTGCTTAGCATTAGTCAATTATGTGATAAAGGTTTTAGAGTTACATTTGAATCATCTTTATGTATTGTTGTAAATCCTGCTGATGAGTGAATTAAATTTGTTGTTATATGCAGGTAATGTATATATTATTGATTTAAATGACTTATATGACTAGAATATTAAATGCCTACTTGCTATAAATGCTAAAACTAATATAGTTGGCTGTGGCATCGTAGATTAGCTCATGCAAGCATGGATTTATTATCTAAATAATTAAAAAGGATTTAGTAAATGGTTTTCCAAAACTAGTTTTTGAAAAATATAAATTTGTAATGCTTGTCAATTTGAAAAATAAACTCGAGTATCTTTTAAATCAAAAATTTGGTTTCCACCATTAAACCTTTGAAACTCTTGCATATGAATTGTTTGGTCCAACAAGAACCACTAGTCTAGAAGGAAAAAGATATGGTTTTGTTGTGATTGATGATTTTTCATGATTGACATGGGTTTTATTCTTGGCTAGCAAAGATGAAGCTTTTTTTGCATTTCAAAAACTGTTTAAAAAGATCACAAATGAAAAGAGTTCTTCTGTTTTATCGATTCGAAGTGATCATGGCAAAGAGTTTAAAAATCAGTCTTTTAAAAAATTTTGTAATGAAAATAGCATTGAGCATAATTTTTTTTGCACCTAGGATACCTCAACAAAATGTAGTAGAAAGAAAGAATATAACTTTAGAAGAAATGGCCCATACCATATTTTGTAAGAGCAATCTTTCAAAGTATTTTTGGGCTGAAGCTATCAACACAGCATGTTATGTTTTAAACCATGCATTAGTTAGACCTATTTTGAAAAAGACCATGTATAAACTTTGGAAAGGAAGAAAACCCAACATTGGTTATTTTTACATTTTTGGTTGTCGATGTTTTATTTTGAATAATTAAAAATTGAACCTTAAAAATTTGACACTAAATCTGATGAAGGGATTCTCCTTGGTTATTCTTCTCATAGTAGAGATTATAGGATATTTAGTAAAAAGACTCTAGTAGTTGAAGAATCAATTCATGTTATATTTGATGAATCTAATAATCTTCCATTAAGAAAGAGAAAGGGCTTAAATGATGCAGATGAAATTGAAGATCAATTCAAGGAAATCACATTGGAAGATAAGGAGGATTCAGCTATACAAGAGGTAAATGAAGAAAATGACAAGAATCAACCTGAGGAATCTCAAGGTAATGATGAATTAGAAAGAAAATGGAGGTATGTTCATAATCATCCTAAAGAGTTAATTTTAGGTGATCCATCTCATGGTATTAGGACTAGATCATCATTTAGAGATACTTGCAATAACTTAGCTTTTGTACCTCAAATTGAACCTAATGCTATGATGATGCTAAAGATGATACTAATCGGATAAATGTTATGCATGAGAAATTTCATCAATTTGAGAGAAATAATGTATGGACTCTTGTTGATAAGCCTCATGATCATCCAATCATTGGGACTAAATGGGTATTTAAAATAAATTGGATAAACATGGTAATATAATTAGAAATAAAGCAAGATTAGTAGCTAAGGGTTACAACCAAGAAGAAGGTATTGATTTTAATGAGACATGTGCCCCTGTAGTAAGATTAGAAGCTATTAGATTACTTCTTGCATTTGCTTGTTTTATGAATTTTAAATTATACCAAATGGATGTTAAAAGTGCTTTCCTAAATGGATACATTGTTGAACAAGTCTTTGTGGAGCAGCCACCTGGTATTAAAAATTATTGTTTCCAAACCATGTATTCAAGTTGAACAAAGCTTTATACGGTTTGAAACAAGCACCCTGGGCTTGGTATGAAAGGCTAAGTAACGTCTTGATCGACAATGATTTCATTTGAGGAAATGTGGATACAATTTTATTTACAAAAGGCAAAATAATGATATGCTGAATATTCAAATCTATGTGGATGGTATCATTTTGGTGCTACTAATGACTTTTTATGCGAGAACTTTGCAAAGCTTATGCAGGGAGAGTTCGAGATGAGCATGATGGGTGAACAAAATTACTTTCTTGAACTTCAAATTAAGCAAAGCAAAAAGAAAATCTTCATAAGCCAATCCAAATACATCAAGGAAATGATCAAGAAATTTGGCATGGAGACATCAAAGAATATTGGTACACCTATGAGCTCATCATGAGACTAGATTCTAATATTACTGAAAAATCTATTGATTTAAAACTTTATAGAGGCATGATTGGATCTTTATTATTTAACTGTAAGTAGACCTGATATCCTGTTTAGTGTTTGTATGTGTGCTAGATTTCAAGCTAATCCTAAAGAATCACACTTGTTTGCTGTTTAAAGGATTTTTAAATACTTGAGTGGTACTATCAATTTAGGACTTTGGTATGATAAGTAATCTATCATTGACCTAATAGGATACACAGACTCAAACTTTGCTGGTTGTAAGCTTGATAGAAAATCAACTAGTGAAACTTGCCAATTTCTAGGTGTTAACTTAATCCCTGGTTTAGCAAGAAGCAAACTTCAGTAGCATTGTCTACGGCCAAGGCCGAATACATTGCAGCTGAAAGTTGTTGTGCTCAAATCTTATGGATTAAGCAGCAACTAGAAGATTATGGCGTTAAACTAAAAGGCATTCCAATAAAATGTGATAATACTAGTGCAATCAATTTGACCAAGAATCCTATCCAACATTTTAGGACTAAACACATAAATTAGACCTTATTTTATTAAAGATCATGTGAATAATGGTGATGTTATAATTAAATTTTTGTGTACTGAAAAGCAACTTACTGATATTCTCACAACCTCTTGACACAACCAAGTTTTATGAAATTAGAAGAGAACTCGGTATGATTGATCCCTCGGTTCAGTAAGTTAAATTGTTTGATCATGTTTGTTGGATCTTCAAAAGCTTATTGTATCATCTAGATGATTTATTAAAAATCTATTATCTCTTGAAAACTTCATTGAATTTATTTACCATATCCTCTTTAGCCTCCTGATACTCTTCATGCTTGAGAACTATGACAGCCGCCCACCGCTGTCTCTCCACATCATGGAGGAGCCTATCTCCACTCGGTTTCATCTCCCTTAGCTGGACCCTTATGACGGGACCACGGACCCCCTGGACCACATGGAGAGTTACAAGGTTCTTATGCAAGTCCAGGGGGAAACCGATTCGCTCATGTGCATCGTTTTCCCAGCCACCTTGAAGAAAGCTGCCCGAGCCTAGTATTCTCACCTGCCGCCGCGATGTATCGATTCCTTCCATCAGCTGGAGAGGGCCTTCCTAGCCCACTTGATGCCTGCAGGAAGATTCCAAGGGTAGCCGATAGCCTATTCTCCATCTAGCAAAAGGGTGGCGAGTTCCTTCGGGACTACGTCGCACGGTTCAAGGAGGCTGCCCTAGAAGTTTACAATCTTGAAGACTCAGTGGCCACTTTGGCTTTGAAGCAAGGGCTTTGCCCATCTCGCTTCGCATACTCCCTTGACAAGAAGCCACCCAGCTCCTACGCCGAGCTCTTGACCCGGGCCCAGAAATACATTCAGGCTGACGAGGCTGACTCCTTCCGACGTGAGGCTAGTGGGAGCATCTCCAAGAAATCGGTCCGATCGGAACCTGTCGAAGCTCGCCCCAGAAGACCTGAGCCTCCTCACCGACCAGACAACCGCCCCCAAGCCCCTGCACCAAGAGATGGACCCTACACCCCCCTGCTCGCCCCGATATTGCAAATCCTGCTTGAGATTGAAGGGGAGCCTTATCTTCAGCGCCCTCCTCCAATAAACCCGAAGATCCCCCGCAACAAGAACCTATACTGTTGTTATCACCGGGATCACGGCCACGACACTGACAATTGTCGCCAGCTGAAGAAGGCTATAGAAGACCTTATCCAACAAGGCCACCTGGGAAAGTTTGTCCAGAGGAACAACCCAGGAGCTCCTGGCCTGTTAACGCCCCTGCCGCCGATGATCGACAATGTTCCAACTGAGAAGACGGTGGCAATGATTTCCTGGGGGGCAGGTGGACCACCCAAGAGGCCGAGAGAGGAGGGGGAATTAGACTCTATAATCCCTTTTTCTAAAAGGGACTTAGAGGGGGTAGTTAATGAAAATAATGATAGTGTCATCGTGTCCATGACGATAGCCAAACACCCTGTAAAAAGAATTTTGGTCGATAGCGGGAGCTCGGTGAACGTTTTGAATTAGGATGCTTTTGTTCGCATGAGTTTATCATCTGACCTGCTCCGACCTATCGCCACGCCCTTGATGGGGTTCACAGGAGACTCCGTGCAAGTTGAGGAGGAGATCACCCTTCCTGTTACAGCTGGCATGGCCCCGCGCCAAAGCATGGTCCTCATGAGCTTCCTAGTGGTCCGGGTGCCCCTTGCCTACAATGCTATCCTTGGAAGGCATGGACTCAACCTCTTGGACGTCGTCATCTCTACTAAGAGGCTCCTTGTGAGGTTCCCACCAGAGGAGGGGTCGGGGAGATGTGGGGGGAGCAGAACCCGCCCCCACTTTGCTGCCACAGGAGGTGATGCCTAAGCCCGCGCCAGAGGTGTTGGACCCCCGGGACCTAGAGAGGAGAGGAGAACTGGCTGAGCGTCTACTGGCCTTCCCTCAGGGAGGACCTGGCAAGAACAATCCGCATCGAAGCTTCGCTCCCGAAGGAGGCCCGCGATCGGCTCCTTGCTTTCCTACGAGCCAACGATGACATCTTCGCCTGGTCGGCGTGGGACATGCCGAGCATCCCTGAGGAGGTGATCACCCACCGGCTCAACATCAAGCCTGAGTGCCGACCCATTCGACAAAAGAAGAGAAGTTTTGCCTCAAATAGACAGAAAGCTATGGACGAAGATGTGCAAAAGCTCTTGGCGGCCGGTCATATCCGTGAAGTGCACTACCCTGACTGGCTGGCGAATGTCGTGATGGTGTGTAAGGCCAGTGGGAGCTGGAGGATATGCGTGGACTTCACTGATCTCAACAAGGCGTTCCCCAAGGATAGCTTCCCGCTACCCCAGATCGATTAGCTAGTGGATGCTACATCCGGGCACGAGGCCCTTAGCCTCATGGATGCATTTTCGGGGTACAATCAAATAAGGATGGACCCAGCTGATGAAGAGGCCACTTCCTTTGTCACCGAAAAAGGAATTTACTGCTACAAAGTGATATCGTTTGGGCTGAAGAATGCCGGGGCAACTTATCAGAGGTTGATGAATAAGGTCTTTGAGGGCCAGATTGGGCGCAACATGGAGGTGTATGTGGATGATATGTTGACCAAGAGCGCCCATGTGGCCGACCACATCGTTGATCTTGTGGAAACCTTCGGCAACTTGCGCTGATATCGGATGAGGCTGAACCCCCACAAGTGTGCCTTTGGGGTTGCAGCGGGCAAGTTCTTGGGCTTTATGGTGACTCAGCGCAGGATCGAAGCCAATCCTGACAAGATCCAGGCCATCCTGGATATGAGGCCCCTGGCTATCAAAAAGAGGTGCAGCGCTTGACCGGGAGGGTGGCAGTCCTGAGTCGCTTCATGTCAAGATCAGCAGAGAGATGCCTGCCCTTCTTCAAGGCGCTGCGCAAGGTCAATGGCTTCGAATGGACAAAGGAGTACCAGGACACCTTTGAGGAGTTGAAGCAATTTCTATCCACTCCCCCGTTACTCTCTAAGCCAAGTGGGCTGTTAAGCTGAGCGAGTTTGATTTGTCCATCCGGCCAAGGTCTGCTATGAAGTCCCAAGTATTAGCTGATTTTTTGGTCGAGTGTACCTAGACTGAGGAGGGCCATGAAGAGTCGCATCCGGAGGTGCGTATGGAGCCACCCCCGACTGAGGGATCGGGAGGAGAAGAATGGATCCTACATGTGGATGGGGTGGCTAACTCTCAAGGAAGCGAAGCTGGACTTATCCCCACAAGCCCCGAGGGGGAGGTAGTAGAGTATTCCCTCCGATTCCTGTTCTTAGCTACCAATAATCAGGCGGAGTATGAAGCCCTGCTGGCGGGGATGAAACTGGCCAAGGAGCTTGGAGCGGAGCATCTGAGAGCCTTCACAGATTCCCAGCTTGTCTCCGGGCAGGTTTATGGAGAGTATGAGGCTAGAGACCTAATCATGTCATGCTACTTAAGCGAGGTGTGGTCCCAGGCCTCCCGGTTCTCCTACTTTCACGTCAGCTACATTCCCCGGGCAGAGAATGCTAGGGCTGATGCATTGTCCCGACTGGCCACCTCGGTCGACGGGACCTTGGGAAGAATGTATGTGGAGCGCATGCAGGCCCCAAGCATTGAAGTGGCAGAAGAAGCATTTCTAGTTGAGCAGGGGCCCTCTTGGATGGACGTCTATGTATGATATTTGACTGATGGCACTCTCCCTGAAGACCCCGCAGAAGCTAGATTACTCAAGCGGCGGGCTCCAAGGTTCCTGATAATGGATGGGAGGCTCTATCGAAGGTCATTTTGATACCCGGTCCTCAAGTGTAGGGCCAACTGAAGCAGATTACATCTTGCGGGAGATCCATGAAGGCATATGTGGAAGTCATCTAGGGGGCAGAGCCCTAGCTTACAAGGCCCTACAACAGGGATATTACTGGCTCACCATGAAGGAAGACGCGGCCGAGCTTGTCAAGAAATATGATAGCTGCCAGCGCCACACCAATATTCAGCGACAGCTGGCATCTCAGCTGACCCATTTAGTGGCACCTTGGCCATTCGATCAGTGGGGTATGGATATCTTGGGACCATTCCCTCCGGCCTCCGGACAGCGCAAGTTCCTCCTAGTGGTCGTTGATCACTTCACCAAGTGGATTGAAGCTGAAGCCCTTGCTAAAATTACTGAAAACAAGGTGAGATCCTTCTTTTGGAAGTCCATCATATGTCGGTTCGGGCTACCCCATACCTTAGTCACCGACAATGATCGACAGTTTGATAACGCGCCTTTCTGGGAGTTCTACGCCGAACTTGGCATCCACCAGAGGTTCACTTCCGTCGGACACCCCCAGACTAATGGCGCAGCCAAATTGACCAATCGCATCATTCTCCAAGGATTGAGAACCTGGCTGGATGATTGCAAGGGGCGATGGGTGGAGGAGTTTCACAATGTGCTGTGGGCCTATCATACAACGCTAGGAGCCCCCACTGGAGAGACTCCGTTCAGCCTGGTTTTCGGGTCCGAAGCTATTATCCCAGTGGAGATAGGCTCCCCGAGTCCTCGGGTGGAGTCGTATGATGAGAAAGATAATGCGGACCGGCTGTGGGCCAACCTTGACCTAGTGGAGGAGGTGCGGACCGATCGCGGTTGCGGATGGCGGTCCATCGACAGCGAGCTGCCAGATACTACAATACCCATGTACGTCCCAAGACTTTCTTGCCAGGAGACCTGGTCCTCCGACGGGCTGAAGTCTCAAAGCCGACGGAGGGGGGCAAGCTAGCCCCGAATTGGGAAGGACTCTATCGGATCGCCGAGACACTCCGTCATGGAGCTTACGAGATTGAACAGCTTGATGGGAAGCCACTTCCTCGGACATGGAATGCAGACAACCTTCGTCGGTATTATCAGTAGCGCATCTCTCCTTTCACATTAAATAGCGTGCCTGTATTCTTTTGGGCCTTCGCCCCTCATTCCATATTAATGAATTTCAATTTTAGCTCCTGAGTTCTTTCACCTAAAGCCCTGGACCAGCCAGGCATAAAGTACGACGCCCGTCGGCACCTAAATCCCTGGGCCAGCTAGGCATAAAGCCTGACACCCGTCGGCACCTAAAGCCCTGGACCAACCAGGCATAAAGCCGACCCCGTCGACACCTAAACCCTGGACCAGCCAGGCATAAAGCCCGACCCCCGTTGGCACCTAAAGCCCTGGGCCAACCAGGCATAAAGCCCGACCCCCGTTGGCACCTAAAACCCTGGACCAGCCAGGCATAAAGCCTACACCAGTCGGCACCTAAAGCCCTGGGCCAGCCAGGCATAAAGCCGACACCCATCGGCACCTAAAGCCCTGGACTAGCCAGGCATAAAGCCCGACACCCGTCGGCACCTAAAGCCCTGGGCCAGCCAGCATAAAGCCCGACACCCGTTGGCACCTAAAGCCCTGGACCAGCCAGGCATAAAGCCCAACACCCGTCGGCACTTAAAGCCCTGAGCCAGGCATAAAGCCCGACCCCCATCGGCACCTAAAGCCCTGGGCCAGCCAGGCAAAAAGCCCGACACCTGTCGCACCTAAAGCCCTGGCCAGCCAGGCATAAAGCCCGACACCCGTCGGTGCCTAAAGCCCTGGACCAGCCGGGCATAAAGCCCGACACTCGTCGGCACTTAAAGCCCTGGGCCAACCAGGCATAAAGCCCGACCCCGTCGGCACCTAAATCCCTGGACCAGCCAGGCATAAAGCCCGACCCCGTCGGCACCTAAAGCCTGGACCAGCCAGGCATAAAGCCCGACCCCGTCGGCACCTAAAGCCCTGGACCAGCCAGGCATAAAGCTCGACCCCCGTCGGCACCTAAAGCCCTGGGCCAGCCAGGCATAAAGCCCGACCCCGTCGGCACCTAAAGCCTAGGCCAGCCAGGCATAAAGCCAACACCCATCGGCACCTAAAGCCCTGGACCAGCCAGGCATAAAGCCCGACACCCGTCGGCACCTAAAGCCCTGGGCCAGCCGGCATAAAGCCCGACACCCATCGGCACCTAAAGCCCTGGGCTAGCCAGGCATAAAGCCCGACACCCGTTGGCACCTAAAGCCCTGGACCAGCCATAAAGCCTGACACCCGTCGACACCTAAGCCCTGGGCCAGCCAGACATAAAGCCCAACACCCATCGGCACCTAAAGCCCTGGGCCAGCCAGGCATAAAGCCCGACACCCATCGGCACCTAAAGCCCTGGCCAGCCAGATAAAGCCCGACACCCGTCGCACCTAAAGCCTGGGCCAGAGGCATAAAGCCCGACACCCGTCGGCACTTAAAGCCCTAGGCCAGCCAGGCATAAAGCCTGGTCGGCACCTAAAGCCCTGGACCAGCCAGGCATAAAGCCTGACCCCTGTCGGCACCTAAAGCCCTGGACCAGCTAGGCATAAAGCCCGATACCCGTCGGCACCTAAAGCCCTAGACCAGCCAGGCATAAAGCCCGACACCAGTCAACACCTAAAGCCCTGGGCCAGCCAGGCATAAAGCCTAACACCCATCGGCACCTAAGGCCCTGACAGCCAGGCATAAAGCTCGACACCCATCGGCACCTAAAGCCCTGGACTAGCCAGCATAAAGCCCGACACCCGTTGGCACCTAAAGCCTTGGGCCAGCCAGGCATAAAGCCCGACACCCGTCGGCACCTAAAGCCCTGGACAGCCAGGCATAAAGCCCAACACCCGTCGGCACTTAAAGCCCTGAAGCCAGGCATAAAGACCCCCATCGGCACCTAAAGCCCTGGAGCTAGGCAAAAAGCCCGACACCTGTCGGCACCTAAAGCCCTGGGCCAGCCAGGCATAAAGCCCGACACCCGTCGGCACCTAAAGCCCTGGACCAGCCAGGCATAAAGCCCGACACCCGTCGGCACTTAAAGCCCTGGGCCAACCAGGCATAAAGCCCGACCCCCATCGGCACCTAAAGCCCTGGACCAGCCAGGCATAAAGCCCAACCCCGTCGGCACCTAAAGCCCTGGACCAGCCAGGCATAAAGCCCGACCCCGTCGGCACCTAAAGCCCTGGACCAGCCAGGCATAAAGCCGACCCCCATCGGCACCTAAAGCCCTGGCATAAAGCCCGACACCCGTCACCTAAAGCCCTGGCCAGCCAGGCATAAAGCCGACCCCATCGGCACCTAAAGCCCTGACCAGCCAGGCATAAAGCCCGACACCCGTCGGCACCTAAAGCCCTGGGCCAGCCAGGCATAAAGCCCGACACCATCGACACCTAAAGCCCTGGGCCAGCCAGGCATAAAGCCCGACACCCATCGGCACCTAAAGCCCTGGACCAGCCAGGCATAAAGCCCGACACCCGTCGGCACCTAAAGCCCTGGACCAGCCAGGCATAAAGCCCAACACCCATCGGCACCTAAAGCCCTGGGCCAGCCAGGCATAAAGCCTGACACCCGTTGGCACCTAAAGCCCTGGCCAGCCAGGCATAAAGCCCGACACCCGTCGGCACCTAAAGCCTGGACCAGCAGGCATAAAGCCCGACACCCGTCGGCACCTAAAGCCCTGGACCAGCCAGGCATAAAGCCCGACCCCGTCGGCACCTAAAGCCCTGGACCAGCCAGGCATAAAGCCTGACAAAAACCATAAAGCCCGATACCTATCGGCACCTAAAGCCCTGACCAGCCAGCATAAAGCCTCGGCACTAAAGCCCTGGCCAGCAGGCATAAAGCCCGACCCCCGTCGGCACCTAAAGCCCTGGGCCAGCCAGGCATAAAGCCCGACACCCGTCGGCACCTAAAGCCCTGGCCAGCCAGGCATAAAGCTCGACACCCATCGGCACCTAAAGCCCTGGACCAGCCAGGCATAAAGCCCGATACCCGTCGGCACCTAAAGCCCTGACCAGCCAGGCATAAAGCCCGACACCGTCGGCACCTAAAGCCCTGGGCCAGCCAGGCATAAAGCCCACCCATCGGCACCTAAAGCCCTGGACCAGCCAGGCATAAAGCCGACACCCTCGGCACCTAAAGCCCTGGACCAGCCAGCATAAAGCCCGACACCCGTTGGCACCTAAAGCCCTGGACCAGCCAGGCATAAAGCCCGACACCCGTCGGCACCTAAAGCCCTGGACCAGCCAGGCATAAAGCCCAACACCCATCGGCACCTAAAGCCCTGGCCAGCCAGGCATAAAGGACCCCCATCGGCACCTAAAGCCCTGGGCCAGCCAGGCATAAAGCCCGACCCGTCGGCACCTAAAGCCCTGGGCCAGCCAGGCATAAAGCCCGACACCCGTCGGCACCTAAAGCCCTGGACCAGCCAGGCATAAAGCCCGACACCCGTCGGCACCTAAAGCCCTGGGCCAGCCAGGCATAAAGCCCGACCCCATCGGCACCTAAAGCCCTGGACCAGCCAGGCATAAAGCCCAACCCCGTCGGCACCTAAAGCCCTGGACCAGCCAGGCATAAAGCCCGACCCCGTCGGCACCTAAAGCCCTGGACCAGCCAGGCATAAAGCCGACGGCACCTAAAGCCCTGGCCAGCAAGGCATAAAGCCCGACACCCGTCGGCACCTAAAGCCCTGGCCAGCCAGGCATAAAGCCGACACCCATCGGCACCTAAAGCCCTGGACCAGCCAGGCATAAAGCCCGACACCCGTCGGCACCTAAAGCCCTGGACCAGCCAGGCATAAAGCCCGACACCATCGGCACCTAAAGCCCTGGCTAGCCAGGCATAAAGCCCCACCCATCGGCACCTAAAGCCCTGGACCAGCCAGTAAAGCCCGACACCCGTCGGCACCTAAAGCCCTGGGCCAGCCAGGCATAAAGCCCAACACCCATCGGCACCTAAAGCCCTGGGCCAGCCAGGCATAAAGCCCGACACCCGTCGGCACCTAAAGCCCTGGCCAGCCAGGCATAAAGCCCGACACCGTCGGCACCTAAAGCCTGGACCAGCAGGCATAAAGCCCGACACCCGTCGGCACCTAAAGCCCTGGCCAGCCAGGCATAAAGCCCGACCCCGTCGGCACCTAAAGCCCTGGACCAGCCAGGCATAAAGCCCGACCCCGTCGGCACCTAAAGCCAGCCAGGCATAAAGCCCGACCCATCGGCACCTAAAGCCCTGGACCAGCCAGGCATAAAGCCCACACCCATCGGCACCTAAAGCCCTGGCCAGCTAGGCATAAAGCCCGACCCCGTCGGCACCTAAAGCCCTGGCCAGCCAGGCATAAAGCCCGACACCCGTCGGCACCTAAAGCCCTGGCCAGCCAGGCATAAAGCCGACACCCATCGGCACCTAAAGCCCTGGACCAGCCAGGCATAAAGCCCGACACCCGTCGGCACCTAAAGCCCTGGGCCAGCCAGGCATAAAGCCCGACACCGTCGGCACCTAAAGCCCTGGACCAGCCAGGCATAAAGCCCGACCCCCGTCGGCACCTAAAGCCCTGGACCAGCCAGGCATAAAGCCCGACACCGTCGACACCTAAAGCCCTGGGCCAGCCAGGCATAAAGCCCGACACCCATCGGCACCTAAAGCCCTGGACCAGCCAGGCATAAAGCCGACACCCATCGGCACCTAAAGCCCTGGACCAGCCAGGCATAAAGCCCGACACCCATCGGCACCTAAAGCCCTGGGCCAGCCAGGCATAAAGCCCGACACCCGTCGGCACCTAAAGCCCTGGACCAGCCAGGCATAAAGCCCCACCCATCGGCACCCCTGGGCCAGGCATAAAGCGACCCCATCGGCACCTAAAGCCCTGGCCAGCCAGGAAAAGCCCGACACCCATCGCACCTAAACCCTGGGCCAGCCAGGCATAAAGCCCGACACCCGTCGCACCTAAAGCCCTGACCAGCCAGGCATAAAGCCCGACACCCATCGGCACCTAAAGCCCTGGCCAGCCAGGCATAAAGCCCGACCCCGTCGGCACCTAAAGCCCTGGACCAGCCAGGCATAAAGCCCGACCCCGTCGGCACCTAAAGCCCTGGACCAGCCAGCATAAAGCCCGACCCCGTCGGCACCTAAAGCCCTGACCAGCCAGGCATAAAGCCCGACCCCCACGGCACCTAAAGCCCTGGGCCAGCCAGGCATAAAGCCCGACACCCATCGGCACCTAAAGCCCTGGCAAGCCAGGCATAAAGCCGAACCCATCGGCACCTAAAGCCCTGGACCAGCCAGGCATAAAGCCCGACACCGTCGGCACCTAAAGCCCTGGGCCAGCCAGGCATAAAGCCGACACCCGTCGGCACCTAAAGCCCTGGACCAGCCAGGCATAAAGCCCGACACCCGTCGGCACCTAAGCCCTGGGCAGCCAGGCTAAAGCCCGACCACCGTCGGCACCTAAAGCCTGGGCAAGCAGGCATAAAGCCCGACCCCCGTCGGCACCTAAAGCCCTGGACTAGCCAGGCATAAAGCCCGACCCGTCGGCACCTAAAGCCCTGGGCCAGCCAGGCATAAAGCCCGACACCGTCGGCACCTAAAGCCCTGGACCAGCCAGGCATAAAGCCGACCCATCGGCACCTAAAGCCCTGGACCAGCCAGGCATAAAGCCCGACACCCGTCGGCACCTAAAGCCCTGGCCAGCCAGGCATAAAGCCCGACACCCATCGGCACCTAAAGCCCTGGACCAGCCAGGCATAAAGCCCAACACCCGTCGGCACTTAAAGCCCTGGGCCAGCCAGGCATAAAGCCCGACCCCCATCGGCACCTAAAGCCCTGGAGCCAGGAGAAAAGCCCGACACCCGTCGCACCTAAAGCCCTGGGCCAGCCAGGCATAAAGCCCGACACCCGTCGGCACCTAAAGCCCTGGACCAGCCAGGCATAAAGCCCGACACCCATCGGCACCTAAAGCCCTGGGCCAGCCAGGCATAAAGCCCGACCCCCATCGGCACCTAAAGCCCTGGACCAGCCAGGCATAAAGCCCAACCCCGTCGGCACCTAAACCCCTGGACTAGCCAGGCATAAAGCCCGACCCCTGTCGGCACCTAAAGCCCTGGACCAGCCAGGCATAAAGCCGACCCCCGTCGGCACCTAAAGCCCTGGGCCAGCCAGGCATAAAGCCCGACACCCATCGGCACCTAAAGCCCTGGACCAGCCAGGCATAAAGCCGATACCCATCGGCACCTAAAGCCCTGACCAGCCAGGCATAAAGCCCGACACCCGTCGGCACCTAAAGCCCTGGCCAGCCAGGCATAAAGCCCGACACCCGTCGGCACCTAAATCCCTGGGCCAACCAGGCATAAAGCCGACACCCGTCGGCACCTAAAGCCCTGGCCAGCCAGGCAAAAAGCTCGACACCCATCGGCACCTAAAGCCCTGACCAGCCAGGCATAAAGCCCGACACCCGTCGGCACCTAAAGCCCTGGGCCAGCCA